>JAODAL010062597.1:0-19677 GCA_025379985.1 Phyllomedusa bahiana | reverse complement strand
AGGGATAGCTCGAGCGGCAGCTTCTTTCATTTGTTCACAAACTGAAGCACAGAGGGGGGAGGGCTGAGCAGGGAGCATCTGCATGTTTACTCAGATAATTGCATTACAACCATTGGATTCTCTGTACAAAAGACACAGGATCTTTTCTCCCCAGTCCCTTCAAAGCTAGTTCATGTTCTCTGCCATGAGATAAGAAGTGCAAACAATGCACTCCTGTCAGCTCCTGGTCCTGTCTAATGTAAACTAAGGGCATGTAAGGAAGGCTGTAGGTCTCACAGGCTTCACTTTTTTAATGACATATATTTAGAAAAGTGATTAAATATCCATTTTGAAGGATCCCACGTCAACATTAGATCGTGGCAAAACCACTGTTGCTGTTCATGATTGTGCATATAATTGGTGCTCTTAAAGAGACACTGTGTAGCACCAGCCTATAGCTATAAAGAGTAGGCACACCACCACCCTAGGCACCTATCCTCAGTTTCCCAGGGGCACATACTTTTAAGTCCATAAGGACAATACAGAGATACTCAGTGAATCACAGAGCCCATCCTGATATCAGTAAAATGTACTTATATTTTGTACCATAAAAACTTGGTCCATGGAATCTGATCTAGTGAGGTCCATAGAATCTGAGGTCTTGGCTGTAAGGACAGTGTGTTTATTTACGCGTCCATTGGTCACAGTACTGTGCACAGTAGGCCTTCACATAAACCATGGACATGTGGGTAAACAAATGCAAACCTTCATACAACGAGGTCTCAGCTCAGGACCTACACAGAACAGACACTAAATTGTAAAGTGCATGTATCAATGAACTTAGCACCATGAGAGAACCTCTTTATGAAACACAAGACTTTCCTGTGAAAAATGTGGGCAGCAGTGTTGTGTTCACCTGGTATATTTGGGCTCAGTCAGGTCATTGAAATACCCTGCATTTACCAACAAATGTCCTTCTCATCAGAAAGTGTGAATATTTTCTACCACACAAATACAGTAAAAGGACATAGTACATCAGATTATCCTGGAGAGGTCCTTTAACCTTGAACACACTGTACTTTACTCCATATTTAGACTTTGGGATACTATTATGACTGTTACACCAATAATGGAATGTGTAAAGTTTGAGCTGAAAAGTCATGATAGAGCTGTCTTATAAAATACCCACTGTCCATATATAAATTGCCATCTGGAACCCCCTCTATGGGCCAGAATGGATAACTTTTTGTAAGAATAGTACTCACTGTAGCCGACCCAGCCTGAACATGCATAACTATGGCTAGACTTTTCTTCATGCAGGAGAAGATTAATTGTGGTTCTTCCTTTCCCAGTAATAACCTCACCAATGGCACTATGAACTTTCATCCACATAAGTAGAAATGCAGAACAAGGGCAACCAAATATCAAAAGCTAAACCTAAACCCAAATCTAGATTAATCTAGATTCCAGACCACTAAATAAATACAGATCTAATTTAATCAGATTAGACCCATAAATTAGGTTCAAGAACAGATAGAACTTTTTTTATTTGACTTGTTTCTTCTCTCTCCCTGCTTCTCTTGTCAGCACGCAGGTCAGGCCTTGTGTGTAAAGCCCTGAAGCCGACGGGTATTTGGTCTTTTTTTGGCACGTAGGGGGAAGGCTTTTGTCCGTGGTTTATGGATTCAAGCTGTTCCACTTCGCACCCACATGTTCACGTTGTGCCCAAAATCGGGTGGAAGAATGAACATGTTCTAATTTTTAAAGAATGCCAGCAGTGTATAAAAAAGTCTGGTGGAAAATCCGTGCAGTGTGGACTACTGCATGGATTTTCTATTAAAATCAATGAAAAGGTTTGACATCGTTTTGAAGGGTTTTAAAATCCGAAAACCCCTTAAAACCGATAAAACCTGTGCCGGGGGACAACCCCTTTAAAAAGAAAATGACAAAGCTCCCTCCCCCATGCAGGAAACCCATGTCCGGCACCCCAGCTCTCCAGAAAACCTCACCCTGACCCCAACCCCTAGAAAACACACAACCCCACGCAAAGCACCGAAAAGGACTCCTTCTCTAAATACTATTCCACAGCCTCGCAAAACAGAGCCCTTTCCTAGCCAGTACTTTTCACCACCCACTGGATAAACATCATGAGACCTCTTTGGGTTATTCAAGCTTATTTTGACGTGGTTTTTGGGCAGGTTTTCGGAGCGTTTTTCCCCCCCAAAAATTCCCGAAACATGCTTTTTCAGAGGGTTTTAGAGGGGTTTCTCGGGGAGGTTTGGTTTAGGTTTTTGGGTGAGGTTTTGACGAGGTTTTATCCAACAAAAAAATACCAGGAAAAAAAACTGCGCCAAAAACCGTGCCGAAAACGCGCCGAGAAACGCGCCTAAAACACGCTTCAAGAATTGACATGACACTTCTTTTTCAGCACTTCTAAAGAAGTGATCAAAACCTTGTTGTGTGTGAACTACAACGAGGTTTTACATAGGAATCAATTAAATGAATTGGGGGCGTTTTTGAAGCGTTTTGGACGAGGTTTTCGGCGAGGAAGGCTCCGAAAACCTCGTCCAAAACCACATCAAAATAAGCCGTGTGAACATGGCCTACAGGTGATCTTCTGACATCAGACATCCTAATATAGATGTTATACAAGTATTATGATAATTTGTTGGATCTTCCATCAATCACATGAGCTGCAGATCAGCAGTGTCTGAGACATTGTATGAGGGTGGATAACATGCATTGTCCAAGGAAATGTTGAAAATACTGTATCCTGAGGCCATTGTAACCATAGGGAGCCCTGTATAGTATTACAACAGACATAATGATATGAGCGATGGCTCAGTTGCACGTCAGCTCGCCTGGATTTTGAGTATGCCATGCTCATTTGCATAGCTGATGATGTAATTAAACTTTCCTATGTCAAGCTGAGACAAGAGGAAATGATTCGGCTAATCAGCGCAGTACAAGGCTTGGTATCTATGGACTAGTCGCTGGCAGGAATGCCTGGTATTCACCTCCAAGGAACCTTTACTCACTGTGTGTTGCCCTTTCAGCTTACAGCCCCAACAATGGAAATAGAGCCCTGTCTATCACAGCTGACAATCAACAACACTTCTCTGTGTCTGGAACCACAGACAATAACTGGAAACCAAAGTGAATAAAAAAAGCAACATAAAATATGTATCTCAGCTGCTTCTCGCCTGGCACAGGAATTGTCCAAACATCCGAGCCTTGCTTGTTTAGGCGGCTGAACAGCACATTTTACCCTCTTGTATTTATGTAGCTGAGCAATCTCATAAAATTATAGTGCCTGGAGTTTTACAGTCTTTGGTTATGCTGTAACAATGTATTTTTTGACTTCTAGCAGTGATGTTGCTAAAACAGGCCAGTCTCACACCTTGCTCCCGGTGTTGCATAGGCTACTGTGGGACACACAAAAAACACTGCAATTTTTGGGGCATATTCACAGCTCAATGGCTGGACTAGACTGAACCCAGTAGCAGACATCTCTGGCCTATATGCTACCTGGGAAAAATTAACAGGTGCAGCTAATTGCTGAGAAGCAGCTCACATATCCCACTGCTAGGGGAACAATTAGATGATAAAAAAACTGCATATTAGTTTAAGACCTGTTCACACCAGCATTCAGAAAAGCCACAGTATAATGCATGGAGAGATTGCACAAATGCAAAAATACCAATAAAACAGCCACTCACATACTCTCAATGCAAGAGGGGGGTGGATGCTTGTACTACAATTGCATATAAATAAGGCGATACAGAAGGGTGTCATAAATACAGATACGTGTGGTGCACCATGCTGGCTTACAACCTATTAGTGACACCCATACTATTGGATTAGGCGGACTGCCCAGCACTTTCTGGGTGTTCAACACAAAACACAGGCACCCTCGGCTCCCCAGCACTGTTAAGCCATGTTCACACGGCTTAAAATTGGACATATTTCAGTCCGTAATTACGTGCCGTAGTGTGCAAATTACGGCTGGAATACGTCCAAGTCATTACGGTAATCCACAGTTCTCATAGAGAACTATGGATTACGTCTCCTCTCCCTACTCGGCGAATACGCCGAGGGGGGAGATAATTGACATGTGAATTACCACACTGGTAATGCAAGTCTATGGGCCGGCGAGGTGCCGGCCCCCCGCACTCGCCCCCGGCCACACGGTGTAATTGCGGGGCGTAATTACGCCCTGCAAATACACCGTGTGAACCTAGCCTTCGGCAGATAAAAAAATATGATGTACTGGAAAAACATTTAAATATGAGGTATTAGTTGGTATATGGGCCCCAATATGCAAGCTCGCAACCGGCGTCAACGGTCCGCATGTCTTGCGAGTCCCTACACTAATAATTTACAGAAAAAACACATACAAAACATAATAACTGTCCACATATATGGCTAAGTTCCCACAGATTTCTATCTGCCGGACATATGCACAAATTGGCATTCATGAGTCATACCCTCCCATTCCTTCTGGGAAACTCCTGGGAACCAGGAAGCAAACTGGGCTGGGTTTATAGAAACCCGCCCCCAAATGGGTGCTTTAGGGTAGATCATGGTACAGCTTTTTGGCACAAAGTATGCCAGAAAACTGGTGCAGTCCCATTCATACAAGCTGCCCAAACTGTATAAATAATAGCCATATAACGAGAGCCTCATAGTAATGCTAGATAGCAGAAAGGTGTGTCCAACAGAAAAGGTTTGATGAGGCAGATTTTTCAATACTGTCCAATACTTAGTGTAAATTAGACTAGACAATCTGACAATGAGCCACACTTACTATAATGATGATAAATCTGTCACATGTTTAGACTGTATTCCAGGTTCACACTTTTTATTAGTTGGCTTAGTTTATGTCATTAATTGCTCCAAAATTTTAGTGCATTTTTTGGGCCCACTGTGTTGCCACTGCAGTGCAGAAGTGTCTAAAAACTGGCATAAAGCATGTATGCTAGTATTTTGATGCAAATTGTGCCAGAATTCCGGCACAAATGCTGTAGTTAATATGCCCCACTGTTCTTGCACCTTCCTGGTCCCCCTACACATCTGATCCCCATATCAGCTGCTATAGTTACACCCATGGTAATTACTATAGACAAAGCTTTCTTACTATACAAATTAAAATTTTATTAATATTTTATAATAGTCTGAAAGCCTACTTTTTAGTAGTATAATGTTGTACTATGTGAGCCATAGAAAGTAGTAGAAGAGAGAAGAAATCAGGTGATACCTTTTAGAGGCTAACTTGGTATATTTGATGGTGAGCTTTCGGGAGTACTAGCTCCCTTCATCAGACATGATGTTCTACAAGAAACTGAAAAAGCACAGAGTTTTTATACACAATAGACATGGACCTTCAAAGGAACTTAGAATCTTAAAAAATAACAAAATGCAGTAAGTAGAGAAGTTATTTACAACAGGTCAAGAAATCAACAATCTGGAAACTTGTGAGGAGTGACAGAGGGATCAGTAATTATTGCTCTTATCTCTTTGCTCCCAGATGTGATTTGTGATTCTCACAGTTCACACATACTGTGACATGAAACAAGCATGGATATTTAGTCCATTTTGAAGTTTAAAATTTTTGCATTAACTTATATTCCCATTCCTTTTTCTCCCTCTGCATCTTAAAATGCCCCATTAAGATCATAACCTGCAAATCTTCCATGGTGTTAATTCATGTGCTGGCTGAGTCTCTGCCCTGTTTCCCCCACATAGAGGCCTGTGCTGGCATATTGCACACACATAATGAGATACACCATATTGCTAGACCTGCAGGAAAATGTCCCCCTAATTCTGTGTACTTGTTGTGACTGTGGGACAGGTACATTATCAGTGAAGTGGATGTGCCTGCAGGTCTTACACCTGTTTTGCCGTTTTCAGTTGGGGCCTTCAGTGCATTCCGGACAATAATACGCCACAGGTTTGGTGGTTGCCGAAAGGAGAGGAGAGGAGGGACTAGGAATATTTCTTTGAGTCTGTTGTCCCTATGTAGCACAGGTTGAAGTTCCTTGGCAATCTTTCGTAGGATCTCCAGCTGTGGGTTGTAGGTTACAACTAGGGGCACTCGTTCTTCATTCTGGGTCTCTTTGTATGTAAATAGATTGTCTCTGTTAACGGCCGCCGCTTTGTTTATTTGGTTGTCCGTCACTTTTGGTTTGTATCCTAATTGGAGAAATTTCGTCCTCAGATCCAGGAGGTGCTTGTCCAGGTCTGTCTCGTCGGAGCAAATACGATTGTATCGTATAGCCTGGCTGCAGATAATAGACTGTTCGGTGTGCTTGGGGTGGAAGCTGTCGTTTCTGAGGTACTACTTTTTAGAGCTTCTCCTACCTTTTTAGAGATACTCCTACCATCCCTTAACACCACATTGATAAAAAAAATACAAATGCATGATCCAAAATGGGGTCAGAAGTTTTTCTTAATTCTGGAAGCGATGATTTTACACTAATGAGGGACACAGATCCCAAAGATCTGGTTTACCTTTCCTTCTAGTCAAATTGCAAGGCTAAGAAAGTCAGATGTGACTTGAGGAATGTTACATTCAATAGGTTGCATTGCAGTCCTAGCTCTTTTTCCTTGAGCTTATTTTAATATAGTTAAGTTTCAGTGAAGCAACAATGGCAAATAAGTCTCTACACACCTACTTGGCACCTCTCCCTAGTAAGGAACGTTATCCCTTTTCAGCTACTCATATATGATACGAGTGATGGATCTCCAGAAAGTTTGCAGTAAGTAATACAGTTCTTTCACTCCCAGACCACATCTTATTTGGAACATACTTAGGCTGATGCAAAGAAAAAGTTCATTTAAGGGGTTTTGCAACAAAGGCTTTCCGTGCCTGGTTTGTCCTGCTTCAACTTTCAGTGTGTTCAAAAGGGGTTGTGTATGATTTGTATAAACTGCTCATCATGTGACCCAGCATGCCTTTCCCTACAGTGTGCTCACTGTAGTCAAACAATGGTCTGCAAGTAGCTACAATGTAGCTGAGTGGTTAGCACTTCTGCCTTCCAATGTCGGGGTTCTTGGTTTAAATCCCTGCAGAAACCAAACATGTAGAATGACAGCACCCTGATTTCAACACTTGCTCAGCAGTGAGTGTGTGTGATTACTAAGCAGGGAAGAGACTGACAGTAGTTACCTTAAAGGAGAGGTGATGTCTGAGAATGTGCAGCCAGGACTGAGGTGCTCTTGTCACTGGTTGTATCCCCAAGAGTTGAGCTGTACACTATGAATCACTAAGGTAGCAGCTTAAATTGAAAATGTACAGAATTTTTAATAATGATGAAAATGTTTGTTTTTTGTTTTTTTGAAATCTGCAAGCTTCTCACATCAATGTTACTTTGTGGCAAAACCCTTTTAAAGTGGTGTTTAACTTCCTGAAAAAAAATGAGCCAACCATGTTACATAATGGGGAAGGCAGCACTTGTGGCCATCTTCCCCATTCATTTCTATGGGAGTTCCAAATAAAACTGTCCCATGCCACCTATGTGAATCAATGTCCGATCCATATAAAATATGTGAACAGGACTAGAGATATTAACCTCAACCCAAGTTTTCCCTAAAAGAAAGAGAAAACTGCCTGTACACAGCTGTTTTGGTGTTCTTGCCACTTGTTAGTACTGAGCAGGATACCAGGGTGTCTTTTTCTATAAGAGGTGACTCTGGTTTGGCTAATAACCCATGTCATGTGTTTATGGGGTTGCCCGTGTCTACTTTTTATAATAAAATAGTGATTCTGCTGTCACCATACAACAAAAATATACTCACCCTTGTCCTCACTTCTGTTCCAACGACGCTGCTGCCGGTGCTGGGTCTTCCATTTACTTCCACTGCCTGCAGTTGGATATTTACTGATCCAGGCGTAAGGGAATAGCATGTGACCACAGCAGCCAATTAGCTGTTGCAGCAGTAATCATCTGGATGCCAGGCAGCTGAATTCAATGGAAGACCCAGAAAGAGCACCGACAGTGGCATCGCTGGAAGAGAGGTAAAGACAAAGTTGAGTATTTTTTTTTTATTTTGTGACAACAGCAGCACTATATTAGTGTAAAGGGAAGACCCTTTAAAGGGGTTTTCTCACTACAAGGATTGATTTTATGTTACAGATCTTGCAAAAACAAGTAACTTTGCAATATGCGTCCATTAACCGTGTCCTACCTGTTCCTCTTGTGTAGGCTGCATCAGCTCAGGTTGCTATAGCTACAGATCTGTTTGATCTCTCCTGATAGGCTGCCAGGGTTGATCGCTATAGCTACAGACCTGTTTGATCTCTCCTGATTGGCTGCCAAGGCTGATCGCTATAGCTACAAACCTGTTTGATCTCTGCTGATAGGCTGCCAGGGCTGATCTCTATAGCTACAGACCTGTTTGATCTCTCCTGATGGGCTGCCAGGGCTGATTGCTATAGCTACAGACCTGTTTGATCTCTCCTGATAGGCTGCCAGGGCTGGTTGCTATAGCTACAGACCTGATGTCGAAAGCAGCTCATCACTGCAGGCAAGTAGAAGCCGGTAAAGCCAGTAAACACAGAATTCAAAATTGAAACTGAGAAAACAGAACTGAGGTAAGATAAATCGATGTAGTGAGACAACCCCTTTAAGGGTCTATTATGGGTTGGAAATTGACTTACAGAGCAGCTACCTAAAGGTGGCGCTGGAGAGACAGTTTTCTTCCCTCTGAAGCTAATTTGCATCTTTTTTTCCCTGGAGCATGGATCTAGACTCCATATACAGCTTGATCTCCACAAGAAGAACCCCCCAGGCACATCTTTAATTATACTGCATACCTCCCAATACTTGAATACACACTCAAGTGACGATTTTAATCTCCTTCTCCAATCTAACCAGAAATGCCCAAAAAAACAAAAAGAACCCGTGCCTGCTGCTTAGATTTTACGGTAATGTTTTTTACGTTCCTTTAGAAAAAAAAAACTGCAGATGCTAATTCTGTATTTTATTGGCTGAAGCCTCTATGGAGACAGAGTGGCTGATTCTGTGTCGAAGTATAAAAATTTTATATGATTACAGTTACACTCGAAAACTTCTCACTGCTGCGGCTTTCAGCAATGTTTGCAATGCAGGAGTGGAAGGCGCTGAGAATCCTAACAAAAGAGCAAGGAATGTTTGTGGAGACAAATGAAACACGATGTAGCAAACAGAATCTCAAGCACAAGGCCAGTTTAGGCCTGGATTTACAAGATTCCTGTCTCTAAGAGCTGGAGATTCCTGACATTCTCAGAAAGATGATATCATTAACTTGCCTTTGTTCATCTCCAGCCTCTGCAGTCAGCACAAATACATCTATCTTCATTATGCAGAAAGCACCTAGCAAAGTGTAGTATTAGCTGCAGGATGCTACTTCATCTGCTTAATATACATTTTATTGGCCCCTAAAAGAGAAAATAACTTCCACACACACACATACACGTCTGCAGACATAGCTGTGGCTGCAACTTGGCACACGTCTTGTGGAATCACGTCGTGTCGTTGCTCGGGTATGTTCACACCTTGGATTTTTCCTATTGGAATAATCTGACATGAATTCTGGCAGAGATTTGAGAGGATACCTTGAATTTCTGCCAGGGATTTTGCAGCGGCCTTTTTTGTTTGCCTCAGATTTGGATGTGGGTGAGCTCCATAACGATGGGCCTAACCCGCGTCACAGGGGTATCTGAGGAGGATCTGCTTCAAAGGATGGACATGTTCTTTATTTTAAGTCCATGGGATGAAATATCCATATAGCATGGACTACCCATGAACAAGAGTTGGTTTGCATGAGGATTTTAAAGTGGAATTTGATGCAGAATCAACTTAATAACTTCACATGGTTGTCTCACAAAGACAACCCCAGTCCAAATTCCTTTTTATGGCCTACAGATATACTTGAGAGGGGACCCCAGCTCAGGAATCCTTTAACTCAGGGTGGCATAAGTAATTTCAGGGCCCCATACAGCTGAGGGTACGGTTTTGGTGCGGTTTTGATGCGCTTTTTTGGATGCGTTTTTTGTGCAGGAAGGCACAACAATTAATGCTATACATTGTTGCACAAAAAACGCATCCAAAAAACGCATCAAAACCGCACCAAAACCGCACCGTGTGAAAGCACCCTGAAGCATCTGGGCTCTCCACCTATTACCAGTTCCTGTCTTGCCACATATCCCACTTTGTATAAACCTAGATCAGGGTCTCTGACAGGAATACTGCCAGTACTACCCCAATGGCGCCCCTGCTTTAACCTGCTCCTGCCACAGCGATATCTGTTTACGTTGCATACGTTTTTTTCTTCCTCGCCTTCCAAGAACCTAAACTTCTTTAAATATCCATCTATATAGACACATGAGGGCTTGTTTTTTGTAAGACAAGATCTATTTTTTAGTGGTAACATTGACCCTACCATAAAATGTACAGGAAAACCTAACCCCCCTCCCAAATTTTCCCTCCAAAGAAAAACAAACACACACACACACAATTGTGCCATTTTTGTGATGGTTTTATTTCTATAGAGTTTACTGTTTGGTATAAATGACCTGTTATCTGTATTTTGCAGGTCAGTACAAATCTGGTAATACCACAAGCTTTCGTTATGTTTTAGTGCTTTTAAAACTATAAAAAAAAACTTTTTTTATTATTTAAGTTTGCAGTACAGTCCCATTTTCTGAGACCAATAGCTTTTTTGATTTTTCCATATATGATCCTGAATGAGAGCACATTTTTTTGCAGGCTGAATTGTAGTTTTGATGGATACCATTTTGGGATACATGCAGCTTTTGATCACTTCTTTTTCCAATTTTTGGGAAAACAAAATTACTAAATAATGTTCACTACATGGGATAAAGAATGTTATATACTAATAGATCAAACTTTTATGGATTCAGTGATACCAGTTATGTTGATACTTTATTTTTTATTTTATTGGTTAAATGGCAGTGCTGAACTTGTATTTTTTTTTTTTTTTATTTTTTTTGTTTCCCTTGTACCTGTAGACCACTTAGGATACATAACCATTAGAGGGAATGATTGCCTATACACTGTTTTGCAAAAGTAATATATTGCAGAACAGTGTACAATAGTGCTTCTCCTGTTACACCCTGCCTAGCGGCAGCCATAGGGGCCTGCATTAGGTCCCCGACTGCAATGACAACTGATCAACACAAGACAATCTCATTGCGGGGAAAGGGGGAAAGGCATTCGGGCAATGGAATAATGCTCAGCATTGTTGCTTAATCCCTTACATAGTGCTTTCATGTTTACCGTGGCATCTAAGGGGGTAAAATGCCTCTAGCTATCTCCAATCCTGGCAAGCCCCAGATGTAACAGCCGTTACCTGCCACGTAAGGAGCAGGCTCAACAAGTGAGCTAGCTCCAGACCCCCTATCGACCTCCTGCCATAACTGCACATCATGGGTCGGTAAAGGATTAATGAGCCAGAGAGGACAGCCATTCATTTAAAGGAACAGTCACTACAAGAAACATGTATGGCTATCTACAACTTAGCCTGGCTAGCACAGCTGACTACCAGGTTCCAGATGAATTTATTTGATAAAGGGGTTATCTTCATGAGTTCTGCCTGTTCACACTAGAAGATAACACTTCACACTGAGTTGTGCCTATTAGCACTAGAGAACACTCAGCTAAACACAAGAACCAGGGCTTCCTGACTACCCTGACAGATGGTGTAAAAGTAACAAGGAATGGGCATGTTGACCACTGCCAGATATGTCTGTCACTTTCCATTTAAAATACATGCATGCTCATGACATGGATCCAAGAAAGATTGCTTATGGGAGAAACCTCAATAGAATAGGGAGAGGGAAAAATACTAGGGGGACACCCGGGGGTCCCGGCGCCACACAAACCTTAAAGGATCAAGTAAGGATCATGCACTGAAAAAAAACTGTGATCTAATTACGTGCTAATCGAACTTCACAAATCAAAGGTTAGTACTAATGCAAGAGCTTAAGGGATTGCTTTAGTTTGAGGTATAGGAGTGGGAGCAAATAGTACATGGGACAAGCTGCCAACAAAATAAAAGTGATCTTTTCAGCACAAAAGACTCTTCAAAGGACTTGATTCTTGTCAATGCTTCATTTACATAGCTATGACACAACCTTTATACAATAATATAATTTTTCTGTGATATCCTGACAGGTACAGAATGTCTAAAGGTACATCACATACTGAATATACTTTGACAATATTGGAAATGTTATGTTTATTATTTGGAAGTTTGTTAAAATCAAATAAAAACAAGTTAAATAAAAACACTTGCATGCTCAGCCAAACTGGGCATGCATGAGTGAACTAGAAAGAATAGCTGTAGTGCTGACAGTAATTGAAGATGTATGATGACCTTTAAGTCCGGTAAACATGAGAAATACAGTTCAGCTGTTTGTACGTCAGACTCTAATTACCAATTTCTCAGAAAATACTTATTTAAAAACTACCATTTGTCAGATATATTAGCTATCACTCCAAGGGCTTGTATCATTTTATCAATCAGAGAAGTATAGAAGTTAGGATTGTATATATCTATCGTATATATCTAATTGATATTTTCCTTTAGTGTGTTCATCTTCTCTTTCCCTACGCATATCCCCCTGAGGAGATCCACATACAGTATTCAGGAGGATCGAAACATGCTGGGATTTTCTTTTGTTTGAGGGACTACTAGGGCATTTCTAGGGTATTACCGCCAGGTCCGGGACAGGGCCGCCCTTATTGGGGCGAATACCCTGTTGTTACTAGGATAGATATTATTTTACACTGTCCTAGGACTTACTAGCGTTATTCCCCTTCAATATAGTGGTCACTATATAATTTTTTCTATGTGTTTTCTTGAGTGGTGCTCTTTTTTATGTTAGTCATTATTAAAAGTTATATTTTAAACTCTCTTTCTCCTCTTTGGTTCAGTATCAATCAGAGGTAACCCTGTCCTCCTGTCGGATCTCTCCCTGGCAGTGAGAAAATATAAAGCTATTAAGAAGTTATAAAGTTATTAATACAAATGTCTAAATTCTCTGCATAGTTAATGGACATAATTCAGGCTACCCTTAGGCACCACTAGAGGGAGTAAAGAAGTGTACTGCATACTGCTTATGCATTTAACTCAATGATAAAACAGTATGCAGCAAGTTCCAAAGCTCTATCTAGTGGCCCCTTCGGGTACAGATTTATGTCAATGCAAGGGATATAATACAAATTAAAAATAAGGGGGAAAAAAGAACACTGTGTTCACTTCATGTCTTATGTAGAAAAAAGAAAATAATTTATAAAAGTTGTTCCGAAATTCTGAATTTATTAACATCTTTAACATTCTGTGATACAAAGTTTCCTGAATTGGCTTCTGGAAATAAAAGTAGTACTAATAATAACACAATTTAAAGTATTTTTCTGCTTCACCTAATTGGTTTCCCTATGGTGATAAAGTGATTACATGGCTCTACACATGTCCTCCCCCCTCCACCATGACTGAAATGCCGTGCTAAATGGGAGATTTTTTTTCTTCTAGAGGAAAAATAATTTGTCACTTTCACATATAAAAAATAACAAGTTCCCCTATGACCTTTCTGGGCACCAAATGTCAGCGTGGAGAATAATTTTGGCTGTCTTGTCTTATCTTTGAAGGTGGCAGGCTGATGCCCCTAGGGTGATCTGTAAATTCAGTAGCCTAATGTTATTTTAATCTTGTTCTTAACATGCTGTGACAAATATATCACTGCAGACTGTTTAAACATTCCTCTTAATTCAAGAAAAGGGTAAGAAACATACCAAGTGTCATACTTTTTACTACAGAGAAAACTTTATATATGGGAGGAGTCACAAGTCCCAGGACACCCGTTTATTTCAGAAACAAAAAGGAAAATGGCCCATTTGAATACCCCAATAAGTAAGGCTATATCTACACAACACAGTAATGCCGGCAGATTTTCGGCGGATTCAGTATTTAGAATCAGTCAAAAATTTGACGGTACACTGTGCTGCATAGACAGCAATAACAAATTCATGCTGTAGTCTACACAACACAATTTTTTACGATCGGATTTTTAAACATGCTGGATATTCCACCTGGATTTGCTATCTGCCCCGTACATTGAGTTTTAGTGCAAATCTGCGGCAAAAACCACGTTTCAGCAATGTTAAGATGCTGTTAGATTTTGGGTGGCATTTTAACATTAACTGTGTAGACATAGCCTAATGTGTGAGGGTGCCTATGCCTAAGCGATGTCCAGAACATTGATGGGCATCATGAAAGCCACCATTGTGGATCAAGGGCAAGTTTTTCCAATGGGAAGGTGGTCATGTAGCATATCAAGTAGACCTGAATTGTCTCAGAAATTGATTTCTTCAATCAGGTTTGCAATATCTCTCGTGGCTCAAAAGTGATCAACACAGAAAGTTCTCATACAGATTCAAAACGAATGGATCCAACGCCTTCAGCAATGTGTTCAGCACCAGGGACAACACATTAAAGTCAAATAAAAATAGTCCCAGTTGTTGTTGCAACTTTTCGTGTTGATAACTTTTGAACCTTATTGTAAGGGTTCGGTGGATTCGCTGGACCACCGCAAGCGATGATAGTTAAGCCCCACTAGGAAGCGGAGTCTAAGTAGCCCCCGGTATTTACCAGAGCCCACCGCAAATCGGGATGGACTTGCTGCGGCGTGAGGCTACTAGGTCGCTACCCCTGACGTGACTTGCTTGCGATTGCGGCCGGGGTACGGCGTGGTACAAAATTGTAATCCAGAGGCGTAGCCAGGAACAGGCAAGAAGGTGCGGGGTGCGGCAGAGATTCGTGGTCAGAGACGGGCAGACGGTCAGGGCAGGCGGCAAAACAGGCAAGGTCAGGAAACGTAAGCAAAGCGGATGGTTAACGGGTAATCAAAACGGACTCCAACAACTCTCTAAAGACAAGGTTCACACACCAACAATCTGGCAGAGACTGCTGGGGGCGTATTCCATTTATAGGACCAACGGCCATCAATAACCAATTAATGGTGCGCTGGCCCTTTAAATCCAGACCAGCCATCTCGCGCGCGCGCCCTAAGCAGCGGGTACGCGCACGGCGGCCAGGACAGGCAGGAGCGACGTTAAACAGGAGCGCGGCCAGGTAAGGGAACTGGCGCCGGGGACTGGGCAGCGGGGGCATGGACGCGGGGAGCCGCGGCGACCCGCGGCCGAGACCCCATGACAGGTACCCCCCCCTCTAGGTCTCCCCCTCTTTTACGGAACTTGGGAGAGAAGTTCAGGTGACAGGTTGCCCTCAGGGTCCCACGAACGCTCCTCCGGCCCGAACCCCTTCCAGTCAATAAGAAAGAACCACGTCCCCCTCACGGTCTTTTCCACCCGCACCTCCTTGACCTCAAAGATGTTATCACAGTTGGCCACAGGAGAAGGCGGACAGATCCACGGGAGAAGCGATTCAGGCACCACAGGCTTGAGGAGCGAAACATGGAAGGCGTTCGGGATACGCAGAGTAGGAGGCAAGCGGAGCTTGTAGGACACCGGGTTAAGTTGCCGAAGTACAACAAAAGGGCCAAATACTTAGGGCCTAACTTATGCAGGGGACCTTGAAGCGGATTATTTGGTGGACAAACCAAATTTCTATCACCTGGCTTAAATAGGGGCGGGGGTTTCTACGGTACCTGTCGGCCTGGATTTTTGTGCAGGCAGAGGCCCGTAGAAGGGCCGGGATGCGTGGTTTGCCAGAGTGCCTTGATGTCACGCACCTGGGCACTCCATGGCAGGAACATGACACGAAGTAGCCAGAGGGAGAGGGGGTGGGGATGTAGCCCAAAACATCACAAAAAAGGGAGAGGGCCCCAGCGGATTCGGATTTCAAGAGAATTATAAGAAAATTCTGCCCAGGGGAGGAGGTCCAGACCAATTATCCTGACGGGCGGAAACAAAATGTCGTAGATAGATACCTAACACTTGGTTAACCTCTTTTACCTGCCCGTTAGTCTGAGGGTGGAGCAGACGAAAAGGGTCAAGCTGAAGGGGCGAAGAAGCGACCCACCGGGGCCCTTCCCCGAGGATTCAAACGCTGAGCAGACTGGAGATACAGAAGAATTTGTGATCGGATGAAGATCTCATGGGATGGCGAGCCCCTCAGTAAGTGACCGCCATTCTCTAGGGCCAATTTTAGGCCAGAATTTCCCGATCACCGATAGTGTATTACGTTCCGGGCAGGAGGTGAAGGTCTTAGAAAAAACCCATAGGTCCCAAAATCTCCCCGGGGGGGAACTTTTAAAGAAGGACAGCGGGCACCTACTGAGGAAGGGGCGTCCACTTCTAGGGACAAATTGGGCGCTGTGGGTCAGGCGAGACAGAACAGGAGCTGAAGCGAATGCTGCTTTCGACGTTTAAAGGCTTCTTGGGCCTCGGGGAGGCCCAGGTCTTTTTGGGGTTAGTCTTCTTCTTGTGAGGGTACCAGTGTGGCCCACCATTGAGGTGAATTGCGGGATAAACTGCCTGTAAGTTAGCGAACCCCAAAAAGAGCTGGATGGAGTGGAGACCCACCGGTCGGGGGCCATTGGGAGGGGTCGCTGAAAAGCTTGGAGGGGTCCACGTGGAGACCTTGATCCGAAACGATGTACCCTAAGAAGGGCAAGGGGTGCGTTCAAACAGGTATTTCTCCAGCTTGGCATAGAGCTGGTGGGTACGGAGACATCTGAACACCTGGCGGACGTGGTGGCAGTGAGTCTCTAGATCTGGAGAGAAGATTAAGATGTCGTCCAGATAGACTTGACGAGAGTAGAGCAGGTCGCGGAAGATCCGTTGACGAAGTTTTGGAACACGCCGGAGCGTTACAGATGCCGAATGGGATGACGAGATATTTGAAGTGGGCCGTCAAAGGGTATTAAAGGCCGTCTTCCATTCGTCGCCTTCCCCGGGTACAATCAGATTGTAAAACACCGCGAAATCCCAATTTGGAAAAAAATTGCGCCACGTAGGCGAGCAAACAGTTCCGAGATCAAAGGCAGGGGGTATCGATTTTTTATGGTGATTTTATTTAGGCCACAATAATCGATACAGGGCCGGAGAGTTCCATCTTTCTTTTCGACAAAGAAGAATCCGGCCCCCGCAGGCGAGGTAGACTTACGTATAAAGCCCTTACGGAGATTCTCCTGAATGTACTCCGACATCACCTTGGTTTCCGGGACAGAAAGTGGGTAGACTCTGCCTCGGGGAGGCGTAGGGACCGGGTTGCAGGTCAATAGGACAGTCGTAGGGCCGGTGCAGAGGAAGAGTTTCGGCCTGTCTTTCGGAAAAGACGTCGGCTAGATCCTGGGTATGGAGTGGGGAGACCCGGCAGGGGCTTCGTAGACTTTGCGAGGCAGGCCATAGAACAGGACGGAAATACCGAAGGTATGTGAATGGCACGCAAGGCCCAACGGACAAATCTCGCTGTTTTCCAGTCTAGGGTCGGAGCGGGCTCCTGTAACCAAGGAAGGTCCTAGGAGGATTACTGAAGAGGAGCGAGGCAGAAACGAGGAGTTTCAGAGTTCCTTGTGTAGGGCGCCTATCTGCAAGGTTTAGGGGCCCCTTTTGCAGAAACCGAATAGCATCCTTGAGGCCTTCGCCACTGACAGAGGAGACGAACATGGGTTTCTGCAGAAGAGTCACCGGGAGACGGAACTTTGAGACCAGCGCGTTGGGGGTGATAAAATTACCAGCGGACCCCGAGTCAAGGAAGGCGGTGGCTTGAAAGGCGCTGTCCGGAGAAATTCCACAGAGTACAGGAATGGTCAGACGGGGAGAGGCCGCACTGACACCTAGGGATGCCTCTCCTGCGAGCCCTAGGTGCGGGCGTTTCCCAGGCGCACCGGACAGTCCCCAATGAAGTGGCCAGAGCCGCCACAATAGAAACATAGCTGCCCCAGACGACGCTGTGAGTGTTCCTCCTGGGTCAAGTTAGCCCTTTCGACCTGCATGGGTTCATCCTCAGGAACTGTTGGCAGAGGAAGTGGAGGTCGTTGAAAAACGGGAGCTAGACGAGGTAGCCGGCGTGGTTGGGTGACCTCCCGTTGGAGGCAGAGCTCTTGTTGTCTCTCGGCAAAGCGTATATCGATCCGGGTGGCCAACCGAATCAGTTCGTGCAGAGAAGAGGGCAGATCCCGACCCGCGAGCTCATCTTTAATGCGCCCCGAGAGGCCTTGCCAGAAGATTGCCACCAACGCCTCATTGTTCCAGTCCAGTTCCGAGGCTAGGGTGCGGAACTGCACGGAGTAGCCCTGACGGAGACGAAGCAGAGCTGCGGCAGCGGAGGAGGTGCGGCCAGGTTCCTCGAAGACCGTGTGGAAACCCTGGAGGAAGGCTTGCAGATTAGCCGTCAGCGGATCTCCTCGGTCCCATAGCGGAGTGGCCCAGGCCAGAGCTTCGCCCATGAGGAGGCCAATTATGAAGGCCACCTTAGCCCGCTCAGTAGGAAATTGATGCCCCAACATCTCGATATGGATGGAGCATTGGCTGATGAAGCCTCTGCATTTCTTGGGGTCCCCATCATAGCGAGAGGGGAGCAGCAGGTGCAGAGAAGGGGCCCGGTGCAGGAGCAGTTAGCGCCATGGCTGCAAGAACAACTGGTGCAGGAGTGGCGAAAGCAGCCGCAGGCGGAGGTAGACGAAGGTAGCCGTAAGGTTCTGCAACATGGCCGCAAGCTGGTCGATACACTGGCTATGCTGAGCGACGGCCGTCGTGACGTCCTGGGAGTTCGGGCAGAGGTACCCTGGCGGAATCCATGGCCAGATTGTACTGTAAGGGTTCGGGGGGATTTCGCTGGACCACGCAAGCGATGATAGTTAAGCCACGCCAGGGAGCGGAGTCTAAGTAGCCCCCGGTATTCCCCCAGAGCCCGCCGCAAAGCGGATGGACTTGCTGCGGCGTGTGGCTACCAGGTCGCTACCCTGACGTGACTTGCTTGCGATGGCGTCCGTGGTACGCCGTGGTACAAAATCGTAATCCAGAGGCGTAGTCAGGAACAGGCAGAAGGTCAGGGCAGGCGGCAGAGGTTTGTGGTCACAGACGGGCAGACGGTCAGGGCAGACAGCAAGCAGGCAAGGTCAGGAAGTAAGCAAAGCGGACTTGGTACACGGGTAATCAAAAACGGACTCCAACACTCTCTAAAGACAAGGTACACACACCAACAATCTGGCAGAGACTGCTGTGGGCGTATTCCATTTATAGTACCAGCGGCCATCAATAGCCAATTAATGGTGCGCTGGCCCTCTAAATCCTGACCAGCCGTCGCGCACGCATCCTAAGCAGTGGGTACGCGCACGGCGGCCGGGACAGGCAGGAGTGGCGTTCACAGGAGCGCGGCCAGGTAAGGGAACTGGCGCCAGGGACTGGGCAGCGCAGGAATTCACGTGGGGGAGCCGCGGCACCCGCGCCAGGCCCCATGACACTTATAACTTCATAGAAGGAGCCAATGGAACCTTCAGGATTAGGAGAGTGTTAGTGTGGAAGAATGAGCCAAATTCCCACCTGAGCAATGCATGTGGCTAGTTTCTCCATGCAGGAAGCGGCTTAAAGCTGTCATCCTCAACAAAGGCTATTGTACAACACTTTTTTCCTCATTTTATTTCTCATTATTACGCATCATTTATGGATATCTATGGTTTGATTTCTTTGCCTGTGCGGATTGGATGGGTTGTTACCAACATCTGGGTTT
>JAODAL010062596.1:0-19678 GCA_025379985.1 Phyllomedusa bahiana | reverse complement strand
TTGATAAAAAAACTAAATCTACCTTTTTAAAATTCCTTTTGTGGAACCTTTGGCCCAAACCCCGTAGTTGCTAAAATTCGGTTAAAGAGCATAGGTCTAAATAGAAGGCCACTAAAAAATATATCGATAGGGATAATCAAGAACAACAAAAAAAGAAATTTGGGGAAAGCAGGGGTTCGCTCGACATTTTCTAGAATCTAATCACCAGGTTGCAAAACTCGATTGGTGTATCTTGGAAAGAGGTGAGGGCAAGTGAAGGGTTAACAATGGAAACATGTCTGTTAAGACGTGAAGCCCGTTGGATATATGACCAAAATACTATGGCCCCTATAGGGATGAATGGACGCCCCGGCCTCAAAGCATTTTTATAAATGAATTTTTACTACCAATGCATTGTTAAAAAATAGCGGGTGCAGGCTTAGCAAGCACGCTTGAGAAAGAGAGGAGGAGCCTCTCAAAAAACGTCGCGCGCCGGGCGCTCTCTGCCCCCCTGTCAACTGAACGCTCCAGACGTGATCTCCGAGAAGTAAGAGGGACGCTTCACTATGCAACGGCAAGATTGAATTTCTCCTCCCAAAATTTTGGAAACTTTGGATCGCATCGTTTGCTTTGCCAAGCGCAAGTAGTCTGTTTTAATTCTATGTTTTAGCCATTTGGCTTACTTGTTTGAATAATAAATTGCCTATATTTATAAAAGTTTTCACTCAGTCTATCCTATGCAATTTCAGGGAGCCGCAGTACTCCACTAACTGGTGTCTAACGATGCAGAGATAATCCATTTAAAACTACCAACATAAAAATTTTGGGGAACGACGCAGCTCTCAATGCCAGTTTTGATTTGGGTTAGCTGACCATGTGAAGGATTTATTGGTGGTTTTACCCTACCCCCCTGGGTACTTTTAGATGAGGCCATGGGCACTGGCCGTTCGTTCTGGACAGACGTTTTGGGAGAGACGGCAGGAAAAGGTTCCCCCCCCGGTGGTCCACAACCATGGTCACCCCTAAAACCCGTTGTTTCCCGACGTAAACCCAGAGGAGCCCATGCAATGGGGGGCTTTTTTCTGTCACTGCGGCTAGGACCGTAGACTACTCGTCGCATCCAGGGGTTGGCTTCTACTGTGGAGAAGAGGGACCAGAATTTCGGGAATGCCCAAACGGAAGACCAGGTAGGAAAAACTCCAAGCCTAGGTGGGTCAGCAGGAGGATCACCTAGGCGAGCAGGTATATCCTTTTGTTACAAATTAAGTTGCTGCTACCAGTTAAGTTTTTCATACTTGTCGCTGTCCGGTTCTGGGAGTGCGTTTGTGGATTCTGATCAGCTTCTTTTTGTTGATGCGTTTTTCGCCAAACGTCGGGGCCTACTTGTAGACCCGTACTGACTCGCTGCGGGCTGGGAAATTGGACTCCACTCCATTTAGTCGGGCGCAATCCAAATTTTTACCCCTGAGCTGGAGATGGTGGTTGGATCCATACATATAAAAAGTGTATTCTATTCGGCATGGAGGGGCTCCCGGGCTGATGTGGTGTTGGGGCTGCCCTGGCTTCAAAACATAATCCAGTGTTTGACTGGAATTCAGGGAAATTAGTCAGGGGGACAAGGGTGTGTTACAGATGTCTCCTTACCATGCTGGGGCAATACTGATGTGCAGGCTAATGTTCTATCTGGAAGCGGTGGTGCCAGGTTGAAGTCTATGCGGCATCTTGTGAAGTCGAGCTCGGGCTAAGGTTCCCAGAACTCGTCCTCCTGGTGAACTATGCCCTCCACCTGTACCTAAACGCCCGTATGGGGTTTTCAGGAGGTGGTTAACCCGGTGGCTTTTTGGCTGAAATTACCCTCTTTTCTTTGTATACATAACGTGTCCCCCTCGTTTCACTTCGTAAGAGGGATATTCAGCCCGTGACTCCGCCCTCTAGGCCTCCTTCTCCAGTTCGCATAGAGGGGAGTTAGAACCCAGACCAGGGAAGGTCCATGTGGCCCCTCCTAAAAGGGGGGTACTGTCAGGGCTAAAACTGTGCTCAGACTGCAGACAGGGGCAACAGCTGATGTGCGCTCCCTCCCTGATTTCACTTGCTGCTGACAGCTCTGTGAGTGAAAAGGGGCCCAGCCACTCCTGACAGGGCGAGTGCCCCCAGCCAATCGGAGGACCCGGAGGCCGCTCCAATCAGATGCAGGGGCGGAATCCAGGAATCCCATTAAAACTCCCTGAAAGCTGACTGCTGAGCCTGTGATATTCCTGGCTACCATGTGGTTCTTGTTTTTTTGTGTTGTTGTTTTGCTAAAACCCGTATACCTGACCTCGGCTTGTTTCTCCTGACTCCGGCTTGTCTCCTGATTTGTGCTTTGCTTCCGTTTGGCTTTTGACCTTGGCTTGTTTTTCGTTTATTCCTCTGGTTCTGATTTGTGGCTTTGGCGTTCCTATTTGTTTTTGACCTTGACTGTTTGACTATTCTTCCTTCTGATGGCCCCAGCACTTTAGCAGCGCAGGGACTGTCGCCCAGTTGCCGTCTGCCGCCTAGGGCAGCACGTCAAGTAGGCAGGGACAGTGGGCTGGGTTCCAGTTAGGGCTCACTGCACCTTCCTTGACGTGACAACGCCCCGGTGTTTTGTGAGATCTCACTCCCTAACCTTCGGTGCTCCCCCTTTGCCTGGAGACTGAACGAGTCTCTTATGCGAGACGCTCTCTGCCTTGCTGACCTTAAATCTACGGCCAGAGTCTTTATCTCAGCACATCAGGAAGACTCTACATCCCCTCAGATCCAGTGGGAAGCGCTAAAGTGTACCCTTCGCGGGGTCCTTATCAAGCACGGCGCGAGACTCAAAAGGGAGTCAGCACATAAACTCCACTCCCTTCTATCTAAACTCAACGTGATGGAGGCGGCTCACAAGGCATCCGGGGCGGAGTCAGACCTGAGGGAACTGACTAAACTGCGCCATGAAATTCTCTTGTTGATGGAACAGAAACACAGGAGGTACCGACAGATTTGTGCGGTGACGCCCTACTCCTGGAGTAACAAACCAGGTAGATATCTGGCTCGAGCCCTTAGAGAGAGGAGAGCCTCTTTATTTGTTCCTCAGATTAAGGTTCCGGGTGGGAGAATAGCCTATAAGACGGAGGAAATTCTTGAGGCCTTCCACGGCTACTACTCAAACCTTTATAACCTTTCCCCTGATGAGCACGGTCACCGCACTCGCCCCTGCCCTCCCTCTCTTCAGGACTATCTCCAGAAGACACTACCCCCAGCCGTGCCTCAACAAGTTCTTTCCTCTCTTGAGAGTCCCTTCACCCAGGAGGAACTCCGGGGAGCCATCTCCGCCCTCCCGATGGGGAAGAGCCCTGGTCCTGACGGATATACAGCAAGGTTCTATAAGAATTTGCAGGAGGAACTCGCGGGATCGATTTTGGGCGCCTTCAATACGGTCTCTGACTCTCAACCCTTTGATCCTGCGTTTCTTAGGGCCCCCATCACAGTGATCCCGAAAGAGGGTAAGGATCCCAGTGTCTGTCAGAGCTACCGCCCTATCTCTCTGATAAATACTGACGCTAAACTGTTCGCAAAATTGATAGCACTCAGATTGAACCCTTTGCTGAGTGAGGTGATCCATCTGGACCAAGTAGGCTTCGTTCCTAGACGAGAGGCTAGGGATAACACATTGAAGACCTTCTCTATCATTCACCATGCCCGTACATCCAAGATTCCCTGTATGTTGCTTTCACTAGATGCTGAGAAAGCTTTTGATCGTGTTGCATGGCCTTTCTTGGTAGGAGCCCTCAAATCCCTCGGGATAGGACCGAGCCTATTATCCAAAATCCTCGCATTGTACCGCTCCCCCCAGGCTCAGGTACGAGTCAATGGATCCCTCTCGGCTCCCTTCGTCATCGGCAATGGTACCAGGCAGGGATGCCCTTTGTCCCACTTCTTTATGCCCTGGTGGTTGAGCATCTGTTGAGAGACATTCGCTCGGATACTGCAGTACATGGGATCCCGGTCGGATCAACGCAAGTCAAATGCTCCGCTTTCGCGGATGACTTACTGTTGTATATAACGGAACCCCTCATCTCACTCCCTTCCATACTCAGGGCCCTGAGAGACTTTGGTTCCCTGAGTAACCATAAAGTCAATATGTCAAAAAGCGTAGCCCTTAACCTAAACCTCCCGCCCGATACTCAGGCCCTGATCAGAGACAACTACTCCTTCTCCTGGGCCGCAGTGTCGCTCAAATACCTGGGGGTTCATGTCCCCTCAGACCCCAAAAAAATATTTGATCTTAATTTTGCTCCCCTACTCCAATCCATCCAGGGTGATCTAAGCAGGTGGGACCGCAAGGACTTCTCCTGGATTGGCCGCATAAATATATTAAAAATGAATGTGTTACCCCGTCTGCTCTACCTCTTCCAGGCAGTTCCGCTTCAAATCCCCAAATCGTTCTTTCACTCTCTCAGGAAGGCTACTACTCAGTTTGTTTGGTCCGGGGGACACCCTAGAATATCTAGAGCCACACTGACGCAACCGCGCTTGGAAGGTGGTCTCTCCATGCCTAATTTCCAGGCGTATTACTTATCTGCGGTGGCTGTTCGGGTTCTGGATTGCTTCCATGGGATGCGGGACAAATGCTGGGTACAGATTGAATCCGCCCTCTATGGCTATCCGGTAGCGCCCCTGCCGTGGCTGCCTTGCTCCATGCTGCCAAAAAAAACCCTACATACTCTACCCCTGATAATCCAAAACACCATTCTGACTCATAGGGCTTTCCCGACTTCCATGCATATCCTGACCCCGGGTGGCCCCCTGACTCCACTCACAGGGAACTCTTCTCTATCATGTGAACTAAGAGCAGCCACCTCCCTTCTTAAAGGAGCCAAAGGCTTTCTGACTACGGGAGATCTCTTGGAGAGTGGCGAGTTTCGACCTTACTCTAGTCTTGCTTCAGGCTCTGCTTTGGGGCGGTTCTCCAGACTGAACTTTTACCAGCTACGCAGCTTCTTCTCAACACATAAAGCATCCCTGTCTCTGGAGAGGTCGCTGAGACCCTTTGAAACATGGTGCGTGCAGAAGATCCACTCTGAGCATCGCCTCTCAAAGCTTTATGGTCTTTTAACAGCCCTCTCCGGCCCTTCTAAACTCTCATTTCAGGAGGCGTGGGAGAGGGACTTGGCCAGAGACTTTATGGAAGACTGGAGTAAGATATTTTTCCTGGTCCACAAGACCTCTCTCTCGGTCAGGATCCAAGAAATGAATTACAAAATTCTTTCCCGCTGGTATAGGGTACCCTCCCTATTGCATACCATATACCCTGCAGTATCTGACATATGCTAGAGGTGTCAAAAAGAAACAAGGACCATGGTCCATGTGTGGTGGGGATGCTCCTCCCTCCAACCCTTCTGGATCAAGGTCATCCAGGCCATTCAACTGATTTGCAAAGAACAACTGCATAATGACCCAGCTGTCCTGCTCCTCTTTGCCATTCACCTGCCGGCCTGTATCCTGAAATCCCATCATTTCTCTCCCCTATAAAACGCGCCTAAAGTGGTGATCCCCAGATTGTGGCGTTCAACTGAGTGCCCTTCCATCACGGTATGGTATAAAGAGGTTCACACAGTGTGCAGGATGGAGGAACTGCGCAGCGAGTCTCTTGATGAGATGGAACGGTTCTTCCATGTCTGGAATGATTGGCTCGACTTCTGCAAATCACCACATTACCCTACCCTTTGAGGGATACCCGTTCGGACTATACTTCTGCGATCTCCTTCGCCCTCTGCAATGTACGCCTCTCTCGGTCCCGAGACTACCAGCTCCGACTGCTCCCCTCCCCTACTCCCCTCCATTATCCCTGTTAGTTCCTCCTGAGTTTCTCCAACCGCTGTTATCAAGGTTGATGTCGTTTCTTATACACTGCGGTTCTGAGGATCATGGTGGGGATGTCTGTTTCGCCACTCTTTCCCTAGATTGGTTATGTCAGATCTCAGTAAGACACTTTCCTACTCTTATGTATCACCACCTAATGACTTGATTGTATCAGACTCATGTTATTATTGATACTATGCTATGGATATGTTATACCCAGTGTATTCTTTCAATAAAACCGTTTTGAATTTGAAAAAAAAAAAAAACTATGGGCGACGTCCCATTAGGCTGTCAATATAAGTGTGTTTTTATAGCGCCAAAAGACAGTTGAGTGCCCCTGATTCTCTATATACATGAACTGTAGCACCAAAACTAGGTGCATTATACTCCAGGCACAACACATGTGAATGAGCCTAAAGTAGGTGCATCAAATATACTAGCAATGATGTGCTATGCGCCTAGGTTAGGCGCATCAATTACCGTATATACTCGAGTATAAGCCGAGTTTTTCAGCACAAAAAATGTGCTGAAAAGGGGCGTGGCCTGGTCCTGCATGGCGTCGGTCACAGGGTAGAAGAGCTCCGTGAGGGATCAGCTAAAACGGCCGAAACAAACCCACTGACTGCCTATATTTTTACCCTGAAAGGGTTCAGGAGCTGCTGGAGGGTCGGAAGAAGTTTTAGGAGCGACTGGTGCTGTGGCCCGGTGAAATCTGGACTGTACTACATCTCGTGCTGCTAGACGGTGTGCAGCGTCCGCCATCTTAAGCACCTCTCCTGCCGGTGAGAACTGCCGCTAGCCGCCCAGCAACAGACTTCGGTCAGGACCGGCATCCTAATACCGGACGAAGGAACTTACCGCTTCAAATCATCCGCAAGGTGAGCAGCACAGACGCCGCCACTCAGGGGGTAGGAGCAGTTACAAGCGCCTGATCTCCCCGCGCTGTGCATAATGGCGGCGGGAGAGTGAAGAAGAAGGAAGTGTCACCCCTATCTCTCTCGTAGCCGTCCTACATGACTGCTGAATAGAGGCTAAGGCACTGAGGCACAAAAGAGGCAAACAAAATATATATAAAGACACCTATTCTACCCCTACAGCCTGCTAGTGTGCAGAGGTCCTCAGTTTCTGATGCTACAACTGTTTATTACATGAGACACTGTCCATAAGATATGAGACAAGTCTGCTAGATAACACCACAGATATCCTGCATCACAGGCCTTTCACCTCACTCCATGGCTTAAAGTTTACTGCCTGGGCACAGGACTATCTATCTCTGTGGCTGCTACCCTGCTAATCTACTACACAGCCTCTAAATACTGCTACGACTGCCTGCACCATAGGTGAAATTCCTGTTTCATCAGCTCAAAGATTACCATCTGTCTTAGAGGTCTTGCAGGACTGCATCTCAGATCTGATCTCCCAGTGCTAACATCCCTTCTCAGAGACATTATCACGTAAAACTAAAGATACAGCGCTGGCCTGCCCTACTACAGTATTTCCGCTCATGTAGGAAAATACTTTCCTCCACATCCTACAGTTCATCACCTAGAAGACAGGATACGGAGGCCCCACCACATAAAAATATTACCTTGAGACAAATGCTCCTCTCAAAACTATTACCGGACTAACTCAAAGCGCAGCTACTAGAAATTACTATAATAACCTGGGCATTAGGCAAATTCCTGATATCACAACTTAACCCTTGCCAAACTGCCATCGGGTCTCTACAGTTCAACCGCACAGAATTATCCTTTCCCTATAAAAGTGAAACACTAGGCTTCGCAGCCTAAAACTTGTTTCCTTATCACCAGGATCTAATAGCTTCGCCTCATAGAAACATATCGCAGTGGCCGACTAAAGGCAAAGTAAACTACACTACAAGTGGGATACCTTATCTCACAACCCAAGACTACCTACTCTGCCATCGAGGCCTGACACCTCGATCTTACAGATTGAATCTCCTACTGCTAGTGCCCTGTATACGGGTCTTACCCAACTAAATTAATAAGAAGTTACTAGAAAGTGCTACTTTTAACTGCTTTATAGGGAAACTTCCCATATCACGACATATGGTCTACTGCCCTGGTACTAGAACCCAACAGCATCTTTCAACAATAATAGGAGATAAAAGTTGAGTCCAGAAAACCCATCTACTAAACCTTAGGGAAACTCAAATTTGAACTGTTTGCCGGACTCGCAATTATCTGTCCTGAACTCCACAACTACTGGTGGCACAATTTCAATTAGACACCCCGTATTCCACCTACTATCCTCCGGACCTGCGCAACCTCTTCATCCTACCAATCCCCATGGGTGGAACCCCTACAAAACTAAATCCAAAAACCCAGTGAAAACACACCGAATATCTTTAATAATCCGACACCTCAGTACCCAGGAACAAGAGGGCCCACTCACCAATACTCGCTTCCTCTCCTGCTTCCTCGAGGCAGGGCTCAGTGGATATGGAGCTCCGGGAGTGCTCAGGATCAACTGGCATTACGGAACATTCACTTCATCGCATGTTTGCGTCTTTTCGTGAATCCCTGCAGGAAGACTTCAAACAAATGGTGGGAGAATTTAGATCTTACATACAAACCAGGTCTCCAGAACGACCACGTAGAAAAAAAAATAGAGTTTTGCCAATCTCAAACAACCACGCTCATCAGACGCAAGGTCTGTCCTTGAAAGACAGGTTCACCGCCTGGGCCACAGCCAAAGTCTTGGATCACGAAGACAGGACCCATGAGAAACAATATCATGTTACGGGGAGTCCCAGAAACGGTCCCCCAAGAATCTCTCCCACAAATTTCCACAGAAATGATAGCTGCCGTTCATCCAGAGGCATCTGTGACCTCGATCATATGCCATAGATAGAAATCACCTACTCCCAATAGCCCAGACACCTACCATCAGCCAGTGCCCAGATATGTCATAGCTAGAATCCACAAATTCCTGACCAAATAAAACTTCTAAAAGCGATTCGCACAGGGGCCCATGACCTACCTATAAGTTACCGAAATATCATCCATATACCCATGACCCAAACCGCCTGGAACAATGCTAAAACGCAAAAATTCGCTCCAGAGACAAAGGTTCTCCGGGAATAACAAAATCAATTATCACTGGTTTTTCCGTACAAGCTCATAATTACGAAAGGCAAGAACTCCACACTGGACTGCTCCCCGCCCTACAGCCTGCCAAAGATCACCATCATCCTGGGATCTACCCAGTCACTCCGGTCCAATCTCCTTTGACAAAGAAGAAAAAACAAACCAGAAGTCATCACTCCAATTTGGTCTCTAAAACTCCGTAAGAACCAGCCCGCAGACCCAACGATAGGATCAACACAGTGACCGTCTCTTCATGCCTCCCTCTCGGGTTACCCTCGAACTTGAAGCCGGTTAAGTATGTTTAATACATTTTTCTTCCTCCTGGTTCTGGTTATGGACATTTCCCCATCTCTGCTCTTGCCCAATTGGAAAGTTGTCTTCTAGTAGTCATCTGTTATTTACCCAATTATGTATCGAGTTACTCAGTCTTACTAGGTTTCTTTCTGTCATGGTCACATGTATCACCACACTCTGCTTACACTCTCAAAAAGATAGTACCCTGAGTCCCTGTCTCAAGCTAATCCAACCAACCAGTCTTTCCTTGGCCGACCATGGGAGTTAAGATATTGTCTCTCAACACAAATGGTCTCAACTCCCCACAAAAGAGATCCCACTTTTGGAGAGATGCTAATAAGTCCAAAAGTGACATACACTGTATCCAGAGACCATCACAAAGAAAAGAGATACTCATATACTACAACAAAAAGGTTTCCCCCACGCTATCTTTTCGCCCATCTCGGTCAAGAAAGCCGGCGTTGCAATTCTAGTTAAAGATACTATAGCTTTCAAAAACCTAAACTCGCTTATTGATCCAAAAGGTCGATTCATAATCCTAGTTTGTGAACTAAAACAACGAACCATGCACCTAGTTAAACTTACGCTCCTAATTCCGAAACAAATATACCTTTTAATCAAAAACCTCTGAGAAAAGCAAAACAAATAGCTACCTGGACACCAAATAATCTGAGGGATCAATGTAGTCATATACAAACAACTAGACAAGATCATCTGCTGTTCTCGATACGCTCCAGAAGCTAAAAATTTGTATGGGAGGAAAACTACATGACCAAGGAGTGACCCATCATTCTCTTAAATTGACTACTCGTACTAATCATCATCTAAGAAAATACCCACACACGAATTGATTTCTTCTTAGTCAGTAGACAAATCCTTCCTTCGATCATCACCACTGAAAATTTCAAATTACGTGGTCCGACCATGCCCCAGTATACCTTATGCTAAAAGATAAATATCTCTCACCCCCCCAAATGCCGTGGCGCATTAACCACTATTTACTAAAAGCCCCAGATGTAGTCCAAAGAATTTCAAACTGGCATGACAGAGTACTTTTGAAACTAAACTCACCTAGTGCCCCTTCCCCTGAAATCTTGTGGTGCGCCCACAAGGCAGTCATTAGGGGCGTTTGTATTAAATTAGCGGCCAGAGAAAAAAGGAAAAGAGAAGCTGAAATGACATCCACTCTAGACAAATTAAAGATTCTGGATAAAGCCTTTAAAAAAGATCCTAGCCCCAAGAACAAAGAACTTCTCCTAGGCTGTAGATCCCATTTAAGGACTCTAAAACATAAAACAGATAAGGATTTCAGCTAGCCAAGCAAAAAGGAATTTTAAAAACTTCCGGGAGATAGACCTACTAAACTTCTGGCACAACGGGTTAGAAATATCAACTAGAGCTAAAAATTGTCTTCAACTGCAGATTTTCCCCTCAGAATGTCTGAGACCCCCAAGAATATTTGCCAATATTCGCTGACGTACACACAGACCTGTATAAAATTAAGAATAATCCAGCAGTACCACCTATATCTGCATCTGAAATTTCCGCCTTCTTCAAAAAATTAAAACTCCATCCCTATCGACTGAACAATTTAAGGATCTCAACAAACCATTTACACTTCAAGAAATAGAGCGTGTCATCGGTACTTCTAAGCTAAACAAAGCACCCAGGACCAGACGGACTCACTAGAAGAGTACTACAAACTAGTATAGCGCCACTAACTCCCAACCTCACAGAACTTGTCCAACTAAATATGATTAAAGTTAAAGCACCAGCATAAATTAAACTGCCCTGATATCTACAATCCCTAAACCAGGCAAGTCTCCAGAACAGGTGACTAATTATCGCCCTATATCCTTACTAAATAATGATATAAAACTCTACTCAAAAATCTTAGCAACTCGATTAAATGAGTTCCTACCCCTGCTGATTAATACTATGCAATCAGGCTTTGTTAAGGCTTTTACAAACAAGGATGAAACAGAAAGTGCTAGATAGATGAGATGACTTCCACACTAAAGCAAAACCCCCACGCTTTTTCTTATACTTAAGATACGCTTGAAAAAGCCTATGATAGCTTAATATATGGCATTTACCTGAGAGAGGTTTTTGACTAAATTTTGGCTTAACGGCCATTTCTTAACACGCTGTGATGGCTCTATACTCCAGTCCAACAGCAAGATAATTTAACATCAGTCTTCCCTCTCACTCCCTATTCCAATTTCGAATGGTACTAGACAAGGATGTTCCATTATCGCCAATAATCTATTTTTGTGTGTGGAAACCATTGCCAAACGCATTAATGATGCTTCCTCAAGAGATCTCAGGTGTTAAAACGTTCAATAAGGAACACAAAACAATCTATTTGCCGATGAATCATAATAAAGTGCACCCAACCAGAAACCACACTCACTAAATTAATTGACATTCAACAGTAAAATACTTATGATTACATACAAAAAATTAAATGAAACCAAAATCAATAATTCCCCCAATGAATTGTGCCCTCAAACTAACGAAAAATCACTCCCCATATAACTTTTACATGGACTGACGATCCTTTAACCTTATCTAGGAATAAAAAACACAAAACACTATAGAAAGTACGATTTGCAGTAAATTAACTGACCTTACTACAGCCCTTACAACGGAAAATCAAAGATTGGAACAACTCCCATATATGTCCCTTCTAGCTAAATTAATATTTCCTAAAAATCTCCTACACCCAAATTCTATATATTACCAGTCCTCTACCATTCTTCTCCGTTGAATTTCGAAAACAAAATACAATCTCACATACTGCACTTTATTGGGTAGTGTCAAAAAAGCCAAGAAGCAAAATACAGTAGCTGTACATGCCAATTCAAAGAGGTAGGTATGTCAGTACCCCCATATATTATCATCAACATCGAGGCAATTTTAGATCCCAATAATATATCTTTGGTCTCTCTCCAGATAGCCAAGTTTGCGTCTCCGAAATGTGAGAACAAATCGACTCAACCCCAATCCTAAAAAGATGTCCTATTAGCAACAAATCTGGCCTTAAAGACCTCAGATGCAACTTACTTTCCTTAGAGCATGCAGTACAAAACCTGCTTTAAATATGTAGTCCATAAGCGTTGATACATATTAACAAAACAAACCTATCCCCGTTCTCCGTTCATTGTGAGTGTTGTATACCTACATTTGGCCGTTCCCTGACTGTAAAGAAAGTAATAACTTCCGTGGAGAGCTAATTTGATGCAAACACTCTCGATCTTTCTCCGTAACAAAGCTCAACTTTTGGGATTCCCAAAGTTATCCCGTTCTATCATATCATCAAATCAGACATTCTCACCAATCTTGGACCTGGACAACTCAATCCTTGATGCCCTCCGCCATACCAAAACTTTATAGCTGGCAAAAAAGGGTCTAATAAAGAACACCTAAAGCCAATAAACTACTGACAAAAAAACAACACATCCAGGTAAAACCTCATTATGGCGGTAAAATTGGAAGAAGAAACTATCCTTATCTTTTTCCGTGGGAGATAGGCTTACAGCGTCTCTAATCAAATTACATTCATACCAGATTGCATCAACCATCTAGAACTAATGAAAAAAATATTTCTGCGCTGGTACCTGCACCCCACGCGGCTAGCGCATCTCTCTCCCACACACTCGAGATTATGTTGGAGAAATTGTGGCAAGGCAGGTACTCTACTCCATATGTGGTGGAGCTGCCCAGCTATCCAGCCACTTTGGGACCAGGAAAAGTCTAATTTGCAGTTAAAAACCCCTTCATATCCCACTAACTCCTCCATAGCGATCCTGGATTTGACCTAATACCTTCCCTATCTATTTAAGAAAAATACTCCAAACACTCATACACAAACTGTAAATAGCATACATTGGAAGCCCAACAACCCCCAAAAACCTCTAAGAAATAATAGACAGGTTTAAACTTCCCTTCAAGGAAAATCTCTTTCATACCCCCGCGCGTTGCAAAAAAGAAAAGATGGAAACGGGACGACCTCAAAAACTTTTTTAAACAACGTAATTTATTTTCCCAATAATGATTTCCGCACAAAAAAAATTTCAAAACCAATCTGATAATTTTTTCTATGGGATACTTTTTCAAAACCCCAGAGTACATACTCTCCAAATGAAAACTAGCACTGATTTTTTTGACCAGACAGACTTTTTTTAATTTGATATTCTTTATGTCTTTTTTGGGCCTTTCAGACCCCTTGTTCCCCCCCCGTACCCCCCCCCCCTTTTTCTCTCGTACCCCCCACACCCGTTTTAATTAAAAAAATAAAAATTTTTGGGTTTAAAAAAAAAAAAAAAAAAATGTGCTAAAAAAACCCCCCCTCGGCTTATACTCGAGTCCTGTGGGTGCTCGGGGCGCTGCGATGGCCCTGCGCCGACGGACGTTTCATTATATGCACCCCTCAGGGGCGCATATAACTGAAGACCGAGGAGCGACAGTGCCGGCGCGGGCGCTGGCCCGGGCACTGCCGCATCCCTTCACCATATCGCCCCTCCGGAGCCATAAAGGTAAGGGAAACCAGCGGGCAGAGAGCACCTCCCGACCGCAGGGTCTCCGGGGGGCCGCAGACTCGCGGCCGCCGGAGTTTCCGGCACAGGCAGCTGTGTCATCACGCTCGTGCGCGGCCTATGACGCACCCCCTGTGCCGGCAAAAGACAGAGCAGCGGAGAGGGGGGAAACGGGCGGGGGGGATCCAGGAATGAAATTTTTTTTTATTTTTTTAAAACTGCCACAGCCTGCTATACCGCCTACAGCTGCCTATTAAACCTGCCTAAGCCGGCCCTATCCGCCTTATACCTGCCTACAGCCTATACCTGCCCACACCACCCAAAACCTGCCCTATACCGCCACAGCTGCCTACAGCCGCCCCATACCTGCCACACTGCCTAACCTGCCTAAACCTGCCTACACCGGCCCAAAACCCGCCCTATACCTACCTACAGCCCTAACCCCCAACCTGCTTACAGCCGCCTATACCTGCCTACAGCTGCCTATACCTGCGTACAGCTGGCCCTATACCTGCCTATACCTGCCCTATACCTGCCTACAGCTGCCTATACCTGCCTACAGCCGGCTCTATACCTGCCCTATACCTGCCCTACAGCTGCCCTATACCTGCCTACAGCCGGCCCTATACCTGCCTACAGCCGGGCCCTATACCTGCCACAGCTGCCTATACCTGCCTACACCCTGCCCTATACCGCCTATACCCTGCCTACAGCCTGCCCTATACCTGCCTATGGGGCCATATACCTGCCTATTACCTGCGTATGGGGCCATATACCTGCCTATACCTGCATATAGGGCCATATATCTGCCTATAATTGCCTACGGGGGACATTAAACTGCCTATGTAATTTTATTGGTATCCATTTTTATTTTTAAAATTCACCAGTAGCCGCTGCATTTTCCACCCTAGGCTTATACTCGAGTCAGTAAGCTTTCCCGGTTTTTGTGGCAAAAGTAGGTGCCTCGGCTTATACTCGGGTCGGCTTATACTCGAGTATATACGGTATACTATGCAGGGTAGACCAGGCGCCAGATTTTTGACAGGTTCATTCATTCAGAAGCACTATACACTCATTTAATGCACCTGGCGTGGAGGCGCCTCTTTTCTGACATGTCGCCCTGTGTGGTTTCATAGTTTACGTGTGGTGCATCCTATGGACTGTTTATCACAAGTAATGCATTCAATGCAGTAAACCAGGTATTCACTGTTACCATTGATATATTATGCTGTATCCATATGGGAAATATGTAGCTGAGCTCCCCGTGTGATTCGGCCGCCCAGTGATCTATATATTAGTAAGTGCATACTCTGTAGGTAGTGGGAGGCACGATGCATCTTCAGCCCATTCGTCTCCCCAGGTCGGTCCTCCTCTACTCTCATTCATCTCATGCTGGACGATCACAGTGAGTACACTCTCCCTGGGTATAGTAGACAATGGCCGTGCAGTGATCTATATATTAGTAAGTGCATACTCTGTAGGTAGTGGGAGGCACGATGCATCTTCAGCCCATTCGTCCCCCCAGCTCGGTCCTGCTCACCTCTTGTTCATCTCTTGCTGGAGGATCGCAGTGAGTACACTCTCCCTGGGTATAGTAGACAATGGCCGTGCAGTGACCTATATATTAGTAAGTGCATACTCTGTAGGTAGTGGCATCTTCAGCCCATTCGTCCCCCAGCTCGGTTCTCCTCACCTCTCGTTCATCTCTTGCTGGAGGATCGCAGTGAGTACACTCTCCCTGGGTATAGTAGACAATGGCCTTTGCAGTGATCTATATATTAGTAATGCATACTCTGTAGGTAGTGGCATCTTCAGCCCATTCGTCCCCCAGCTCGGTCCTCCTCACCTCTCGTTCATCTCTTGCTGGAGGATCGCAGTGAGTACACTCTCCCTGGGTATAGTAGACAATGGCCGTGCAGTGATCTATATATTAGTAAGTGCATACTCTGAGGCACGATGCATCTTCAGCCCATTCGTCCCCCCTGCTCCGTCCTCCTCACCTCACGTTCATCTCTTGCTGGAGGATTGCAGTGAGTACACTCTCCCTGGGTATAGTAGACAATGGCCGTGCAGTGATCTGTATATTAGTAAGTGCATACTTTGTAGGTAGTGGGGCACGATGAATCTGCAGCCCTCGTCCCCCAGCTCGGTCCTGCCACCCTTTTTCATCTCATGCTGGACGATCACAGTGAGTACACTCTCCCTGGGTATAGTAGACAATGGCCGTGCAGTGATCTATATATTAGTAAGTGCATACTCTGTAGGTAGTGGGAGGCACGATGCATCTTCAGCCCATTCGTCCCCCCAGCTCGGTCCTCCTCACCTCTTGTTCATCTCTTGCTGGAGGATCACAGTGAGTACACTCTCCCTGGGTATAGTAGACAATGGCCGTACAGTGATCTATATATTAGTAAGTGCATACTCTGTAGGTATGGGAGGCACGATGCATCTCACCATTCATCCCCCAGCTTGGTCCTTCACCTCTTGTTAAATCTCTTGCTGGAGGATCTCAGTGAGTACACTCTCCCTGGGTATAGTAGAAAATTGGCCGCGCAGGTGATCTAAATATTAGTAAGGCATACTCTGTAGGTTAGTGGGAGGCACGATGCTTCTTCGCCCATTCGTCCCCCAGCTCGGTTCCTCCTCCACCTCTTGTTCATCTCTTGCTGGGGGATCACATGATTACACTCTCCCGGGATATAACAATGGCCTCAGTATCAAAAAATTAAATGCATTCCTTAGGTATGGGAGGCACGACACTTCAGCCCATTCACCCCCCCAGCCGTTCCTCCTCACCTTTTTCTCCTTGCTGGAAACATCACATAGTAAACTCTCCCTGGGTAAGTAGAAAAGCCGTGCATACCTAATATTAAAAGTCATATCTTGGTTGTGGGAGGCACGATGCATCCAGCCCATTCTCCCCCCACCGGGTCCTCCCACCTCTCTTCACTCTTGCTGGGGGATCACGTGAGTCCCCTCTCCCTGGGTAAGTAGCAATGGCCGGCAGGCACTACTTGGCCTCCCCCCAGACCCCCAGTGGGCACGGGCGGGGAACATAGATCATCACAGACCGTATCCCAGAAACAGCGAGTGGGACAGGGTTAATCATTCTGCATCTTCCTGGGGCCGGAGGTCTTCGTTTTTCGCACGGGGCCTTCACTTTATTGCAGCAGCCATTCTGCAATCAGAGCACGACGCTTGGGAGTGATCCCTGCAGAGATTCTGCTCGTCTCCTAGAGTCCCCTGAGCTTCCACCATTTGCTCTACTCTGTGGTCCCTGCAGTAAATACATAAGCTGACCAATCTGTGTACGGAACACTAGAAGGGGTCACTTAGAGGGAACTAATCTTGACAGTGACATTTGGAGTGAATACTAATGGTGAACACCCCAAACCTGTGACACAAAGTCAATGATACAAAAAACTGGTGCTTCCAACAACCTCCATAGAAGCTGAGCCTTATTCACAAGCATAGTTATATTTAGCTCAGTAGAGCTGCGTTCACACAGCATTTTTTCACGCCACATTGTGAACTGTGACAACTGAGAAAAACCCTATGTCACTATTGTTACTTGTATTCCACATAGATCCCGTCCATCACCTCAGTCTCTGTGTAATGAAAATCAGCGCTGAGAAAATTGCCTTCAAAACCTCTCATTTCTGTACAATAGTGTAATACCTCCAAATAATCCGGTCACCAGATAATACAGCTCTACATGGAGCAGATACTCCACACGTATTACCGTCATACTGTTACTAAAAGATCCCACAAGACCATCAACTCCTATTCTATCACTACTCTAATACTGCCATAACCATGACCGCATGTGACGCCACATAGTGACTACCAGAAGTACAGGGCTCTGCAGACATAGAAGTGATTATAGGGCAGTTACAGCCAGTGACCATAGGTGACGTCTTTTCTGGTCGGAGAGGTCGTCTCCCCGTTGTTTTTTTTCCTTTCAGCCCAGACCGCCATGATGACTTCTCCCGGCCACGACTCGTCTCTGCAGAATTTACCACACACACATCTTAGAATCCTCACTTTTCCAGCAGCTCCTTACCCGTTCCCTATTTCTGTACAAACTCCTCATGGGGTGATAGATGGAAGTGGGGGTTATGGGTTGATAGTTGGGGGCTGTATTCTGCGGATGGGGGAGGGGGGTATGAGCCACAGCTAACAGCCACAGCACAATTTCCTGGGGGGAGGGAAGAAGAGGAGCAAACCCCTGGAGGTTGTGCTGCAGCAGTGGCCGTACCCCCAGGATCATCTTGTGTGGCCTGAACTCCATCCCCTGCACCCCCAGAAGATCAGCCACAGCCATGACCTTTAGGGGGTGTAGGAAAAAGGGTTTAGTACTGTCACCATTTTTGTAGTGTTTATATTAAATAGGTGTTAGGCAATGCAGCACCCACTCGAGGGTCGGTCTGACTTTGGATGTATTCGTGACATTGCGCTCCCCTACGGGTATTCAAGGTGAGCCGGATATGGTTTCACAGTTAACCCCCTATCCATTCGGGCACAGGGAGACCCAGGGAGCAACAGAGGATACCCCACTGGCCCACAATCCTGAACAGCTCGGAGAGAAATGTTTGCCCGCACCAGTGAAATACAACTCTGCCAACCCTTTAGACTGCCTACCACCTTGTTGTACATTACAGACTTATAACAGGCCTGGGACATATCATTACCACATAGTGACTGTATAATACAACCACATCATGTCCACAGAACACCACCACATAGTGACTGAATAATAATGCCACACCATGATCACATATCACCACTACATAGTGACTGAATAATACCTACACACTATGATCACATATCACCACCACATAGTGACTGAAAAATATCTCCACACTATGACCCCATATCACCACTACATAGTGACTGAATAATACCTACACACTATGATCACATATCACCACCACATAGTGACTGAATAATACCTACACACCATGACCACATATCACCACCACATAGTGACTGAATAATACCTACACACCTACCTGAATAATACCTACACACAGGGGCGGGACTATGGGTAGGCGAACAGAGGCCGTTGCCTAGGGTGCCTCCCTCTGCCTGCCACTAGGGGGCGCAGGCATGGAGCCAGCTCAGTAGCTGAGCCAGCTCCATACATTGCTTCCTGTCACATGAGCGCCCAGTGTATGCTGGGAAGGGTGGGCGGAGCTTCGACCCCTTGTCTCCAGCGGAGCAGTGAGAGCTGAAGACAGAAGACTGCAAGTGCTTACTAGGACAGGTGAGTAATTAACTGTGTGTGGGGTGGGGGGACTTACTGCTGGGGGGCTATCATAGAAGGGGGGAGCTGTCATGGAGGATGGGAAGCTGTAATGGAGGATGGGAGCTGTCATGGAGGATGGGGGAGCTGTCATGGAGGATGGGGGAGCTGTCATGGAGGGTGTGGGAGCTGTCATGGAGGGTGTGGGAGATGTCATGGAGGGTGTGGGAGCTGTAGTGGGAGAGGGGTGAGCTGTAGTGGGAGAGGGGGAGCTGTAGTGGGAGAGGGGGGATAGTGAGATGGGGGAGCTGTAGTGGGAGAGGGGGGATAGTGAGATGGGGGAGCTGTAGTGGGAGGGGGGATAGTGAGAGGGGGAGCTGTAGTGGGAGAGGGGGGATAGTGAGAGGGGGAGCTGTAGTGGGAGAGGGGGGAGAGTGAGAGGGGGAGCTGTAGTGGGAGAGGAGTGATAGTGAGAGGGGGTAGCTGTAGTGGGAGAGGGGGATAGTGAGATGGGGGAGCTGTAAATGGGAGATGGGGGGTAGTGAAGGGGGGAGCTGTAGTGGGAGAGGGGGGGATAGTGAGAGGGGGAGCTGTAGTGGGAGAGGGGGGATAGTGGAGGGGGGAGCTGTAGTGGGAAGGGGGGTAGT
>JAODAL010062595.1:0-19678 GCA_025379985.1 Phyllomedusa bahiana | reverse complement strand
TTTGTTTTAAATAATAAGCCCCGGATACCGATATTCGGGTCCAGGAATTGAATATCATTGTCACTGACCTGATGCACAAAACTTAAATTAAAAAAATTGTTATATAAATAAAACATAAACGAAGGTATGGCAGATACATCGCCCCTCCAGATAAAAAGAAGGTCGTCGATATATCTGCCATACCTGAATAGAAAATGAGAAAAAGGATTTTCGGGGGTGTAGATGTAGGCAAGCTCCCACCAAGCCATGACAAGATTAGCCAGGGAAGGTGACAACTTGGCCCCCATCGACACCCCCTTTATCTGTAAATAAAAAGCAGAATCAAACAAAAAAAAGATGTGTGTCATCAGAAAATCAGTGACAAAATAGACTGCATTTGTGTTTTGAAATGGTTAGTTGGGTCTTTGGCTAGCTTACGATAAGTGGTTGTGTCTGAAAGCATAAATGTCATGTTTTGGACATATTTAGATCTATCCATTACAACTACTGTGCCCCCCTTATCCGCCATCTTAATCACCAATTCTGTATTGTCTTTTAATTGTTTGAGAGCCTTGCGTTCTGCTCTCGTTAGATTAGAAAAATTGGAGGGTCGGGGGGCACAGTCTTTGCTAGGATCCTCAAATCCCTCTCCACCAGTGTTTGGAAACGATCCATCCCTACTGTTCGGGAATGGATGATATAAAATTCCCGGTTGGTAATTGGGAGGGAGGAAGCGTGTGTAGTAGTAACTTCTATAGGGTCAGATGATTCCCTATGTAATTCTGAAGTGTCAGAACAGATAATTGCTCTTCAACAGTGAGTGACCCATAATTAGAATTATCCCTCACAATCTGACACGCCTCATAGTTACTTGGGTCATCTGTAACCCCATATGACTCCTCATTATCTTGTATGCTATTATCAACTGAATCCTCAGGGATAGATGAGAAATGTCGCTTTAATGTGAGAGATCTTACAAATAAATTTCTGTCTTTAAGTGTGGAAAAAACATCAAAATTTACTTTAAGTCCAAAATTTAAACCCAAAGACAGAACTTTAATTTGTGTGGTATCTAATTCAAATGACGAAAGATTTAAAACGTCTATATCATCTTGTGAATTCACGTATTTTGTAGCTGTCTGGTTTTCATCTTGGTTTTTTCTGTGTTTCTTTCCTCCTCTCCGCCTCCTCCGTTTTTTGTTCCCTTTTTAGCTCTACCTTTGGGTTGATGTATCAAAGCTTGAGCACTGATGTTTGAGGTAAGATCTTCCATAGAGTCTCCATTGTTATCTGTGGCAGAACCTGAGTCCATTGAGCCAAAGCTGACACGTCTCCGGTAGGCTTGTGAGTTTTGATGGTTTCTTCGCTTTAATATAGATTTTGGGGTAGATGAATCAAATTTACGACGTCCCCAATCGTAGACTGTGTCTTGCTCGTAATCATGTATGTCTCTTTGAAATTTAGTCCTTTTGGTCTCCATCAAAGAACTCTCTATTTTTTCTAAATTGACATCCACTTGTTTTTCCATGGTATCAAATTGGCTGGATTCCATTTTGGATTGTAAATCTTCTTTTATTTTTGCAATTTCAGAGGAAATTTCTTGTAATTTGCTTTCCTCATATTTGACTATGAGAGCCATAAGATTCAGAGAACAGGCAGATAGAATTTGGTTCCATTCCGTTGTAAATTCCGCAGAAAAGATAGTAGTAGGAATTTTCTTTAAACGGAGACCTCGAGGAATCATGTCTCGTTGAATGTAGTTGGATAATGTGGTATGATCCCACCAGACACGAGTTTCTTGGATCTTAAATTTCTCGTATTCTTTCAGTTTAGATGCAAAATCTGGGAATCTGGGTGTATCGCTAGTGGCATTTGGGGAATCCCAATGCAGCTTTCTGCTGTCTATTAATGGCACCCATTCTGGCAAAAAACCCTGGCAATGCTGGTGGAGGTAACTTTTTACTATGCAATATAATGAAATGCATTGAAAATAGGATAAGCACGACTAGCTCTGTGATTCCAAGCAAGGTAAACAAGCAAACAATGTTAGCTCACCTATTCTGTTTGGCATCCGCACGTGTCCCATCCAGAGCAAGACGTTGAGGCAATTAATAGAAGTGAAGAGAATGGCACAGCGGTTCCAAGATCCAATAAAAGAAATATGTTTATTCCAAGATGTTTAAAATCAAAAATAGAAGCACCCCCAAACCGCATTGCACAAAATTAATATGATCCAGTTAACGCCGACGCGTTCAGGTGGATAACCACCCTTAGTCATGGCATAAAGACAACAATTAACTGATACATGTATATATACTAACAATAAGTGATCTGAAACAGCAGCTCACCTGGTCGTGCCCGCCAAACTCTCTCGGTAGTAGATTCTATATCCGGGATCCCAATGGTTACATAGCCGCGCAGGCGCTAAATCCCAGGTTTCCCAGAAGGGCTGCTGGTAACTAAGATACCTGGGTGGCGCGTGGCATTAGAGTGAAATGCAAGAAACAAGCTATTGTCACGTTTGCTTTGCGCACCTGCGCACTAAACCCTAATCGCGCGTGTGCCAAACACCCAACTAATAGGCACCGCTCCGGCTACAACGTCATAACGCAACTGCATGCTGCAACCTGGTTAGCCCAGGCTACGGTTTAACTATGGTAACTATACGCGCATACACATGTAATCCAATCACGCGTTTTACCAAACTCCAAGCTGGAGTGACACGGTTTTCAGTCACACTAATAGAAGTGCCTGGAACAAAGAAAGAGATAGATATATATATATATATATTTATATATATATATATATTTATATTATTTTAAAATTATATATCATCACATAAATAAGCGATGATTGGCCCTGATCCTATAATGGACATCAATCGTGCCAGATAATAAAAGCGCGCATATGCATCAGGACGGGACACGTGCGGATGCCAAACAGAATAGGTGAGCTGACATCGTTTGCTTGTTTACCTTGCTTGGAATCACAGAGCTAGTCGTGCTTATCCTATTTTCAATGCATTACATTTATATTGCATGGTAGAAGTTACCTCCACTAGCATTTGCCAAGGTTTTTTGCTGCCATGGATGCCATTAATAGACAGCAGAAAGCTGCATTGGTATTCTCAAATGCCACTAGCGATACACCCAGATTCCCAGATTTTGCATCTAAACTGAAAGAATACGAGAAACTTAAGATCCAAGAAACTCGTGTCTGGTGGGATCATACCACATTATCCAACTACATTCAACGAGACATGATTCCTCAAGGTCTCCGTTTAAAGAAAATTCCTACTACCGTGTTTTCCGCGGAATTTACAACAGAATGGAACCAAATTATATCTGCTTGTTCCCTAAATCTTATGGCCCTCATAGTCAAATATGAGGAAAACAAATTACAAGATATTTCATCTGAAATCGCCAAGATAAAAGAAGATCTACAATCTAAAATGGAATCTAGTCAATTTGACATCATGGAAAAACAAGTGGACACTAATATAGAAAAAATAGAGAGTTCCTTGATGGAGACCAAAAGGACTAAATTTCAAAGGGACATACATGATTACGAGCAAGACACAGTCTACGATTGGGGACGTCGTAAATTTGATTCATCTACCCCAAAATCTATATTAAAACGAAGAAACCATCAAAACTCACAAGCCTACCGGAGACGTGTCAGCTTTGGCTCAATGGACTCAGGTTCTGCCACAGATAACAATGGAGACTCTATGGAAGATCTTACCTCAAACATCAGTGCTCAAGCTTTGATACATCAACCCAAAGGTAGAGCTAAAACGGTAACAAAAAACGGAGGAGGCGGAGAGGAGGAAAGAAACACAGAAAAAACCAAGATGAAAACCAGACAGCTACAAAATACGTGAATTCACAAGATGATATAGACGTTTTAAATCTTTCGTCATTTGAATTAGATACCACACAAATTAAAGTTCTGTCTTTGGGTTTAAATTTTGGGCTTAAAGTAAATTTTGATGTTTTTCCACACTTAAAGACATAAATTTATTTGTAAGATCTCTCACATTAAAGCGACATTTCTCATCATCCCTGAGGATTCAGTTGATAATAGCATACAAGATAATGAGGAGTCATATGGGGTTACAGATGACCCAAGTAACTATGAGGCGTGTCAGATTGTGAGGGATAATTCTAATTATGGGTCACTCACTGTTGAAGAACAATTATCTGTTCTGACACTTCAAGAATTACATAGGGAATCATCTGACCCCATAGAAGCTACTACTACACACGCTTCCTCCCTCCCAATTACCAACCGGGAATTTTATCCCATCCATTCCCGAACAGTAGGGATGGACCATTTCCAAACACTGGTGGAGAGGGATTTGAGGATCCTAGCAAAGACTGTGCCCCCGACCCTACCATCTCCAATTTTTCTAATCTAACGAGAGCAGAACGCAAGGCTCTCAAACAATTAAAAGACAATACAGAATTGGTGATTAAGATGGCGGATAAGGGGGGCACAGTAGTTGTAATGGATAGATCTAAATATGTCCAAAACATGACATTTATGCTTTCAGACACAACCACTTATCGTAAGCTAGCCAAAGACCCAACTAACCATTTCAACACACAAATGTAGTCTATTCTGCTAGAAGGTGTAACTATGGGGGCTCTTACACAGAAACAGATGGATTATATTTTGGTGGAATACCCTGTAACTCCGATTTTATACGGACTCCCCAAAATCCATAAGGATTCATGTAATCCCCCTATGCGACCCATAGTGTCGGGCATTGGCTCTCTCTTGGAAAGATTGAGCCAATGGCTCGATGGTCTCTTACAACCATTAGTCCCCAAAATTCCTAGTCATTTACAGGACACTCGTGACGTCCTGAGTCGCCTCAATGATTCCATATGGGAGCAGGACATGGTGTGGGTAAGCTGCGATGTTGAGGCTCTTTATACTAGCATTCCCCATCAAGTGGCCCGCCAAGCATTGGATTTCCATCCCAACATGCATAGTAACTATTCAAAGGAACTCACTGAGTTCATTCTCATTGTCACTGATTTTCTGATGACACACAACTTTTTTTTGTTTGATTCTGTTTTTTATTTACAGATAAAGGGGGTGTCGATGGGGGCCAAGTTCTCACCTTCCCTGGCTAATCTTGTCATGGCTTGGTGGGAGCTTGCCTACATCTACACCACCGAAAATCCTTTTTCTCATTTTCTATTCTGGTATGGCAGATACATCGACGACCTCCTTTTCATCTGGAGGGGCGATGTATCTGCCATACCTTCGTTTATGTTTTATTTAAATAACAATTTATTTAATTTAAGTTTTGTGCATCAGGTCAGTGACAATGATATTCTATTCCTGGACCTAGAATTATCAGGTATACCGGGACTTAATATTAAGACAAAAACTTTCTGTAAGGCCACAGCGGGGAATACTATTCTTCACCATCGCAGCCATCACCCCAAACATACCCCCAAAAACCATCCCTGTGGGGGAAATGACCCGTGCAAGAAGAAACTGCAGCCAAACAAATGATTTTCTAGTGGAGTATAAAAACATCACAAAAAGATTGAATAATAGAGGATACCCCTCCTGGACACTACAGAGAGCATCTGCTATTGTAAACCACAAAACAAGGGATCAATTATTAAGCAGACAAAACTCACAAATTTTCAAAAATCAAAATAGAAATAAAAAGAACTTTTGGTACACTAAATTATAGTGCTCAGTTCCCAAAAAAATCAAAAAGATTGTTATGAAACATCTACCAGTTTTGACTGAGGATCCTGTTCTCGAGGGTATTCTCTCTGAAGGGACTCAGGTGGTCACTAGAAAGTCCTGTACATTTGGGAATCTATTATCTCCAAAACTGATTGTGAATTTAAAAAACCAATCGGAATTGGCTCAGACAAAAAAGGCTTTTTTCGTTGCGGGTCTCACCCTTGCAGGGTATGTAATTTTGTAAATATTGGTAAAACCTTTTCAAATAGCCATCAAACCAAAACTTTTGACATCAAAGAATATATAAACTGTAATTCACATCATGTCGTCTATTTGGCCCAATGTATAACATGTAATTTATACTACGTGGGTAGCACTACAAGAAAACTAAAAACCCGTGTCCTGGAACACCTTAATGATATCACTAATACCTCAAAACCCCCAATAGATTTTCACCTTTCCAATCATTTTAGGGATGTCCACGCGGGCAACTATAGAGATCTAAGGGTTATGGGGATTGAACGGATTATTAAACCAACACGAGGTGGGGACATTAGCCGTATCCTACATGACAAGGAAGCTTATTGGATTTTTATCCTAGAGACCACAGTACCCATGGGTCTAAATCTAAAACGTGAGTGGATGTTTCATTACTAACCTTTAAATATAAGGGCTCACATTTATTTAGATTTATATCCATTAGGTTATTATAAATTACACCAACATGCAGGACTACACTATATCAGTGTTACATAAAATTATTTTTTGTATATACAACATACCAACATTAATATTGGGGTCTGTGTTGGCTTGTCCTTTGTTCTTTCTTTCAGGATTGTTTCTCATTATATTTCATTGTCTTGTCATTTTTTCTTTCAGACTACATGTATATTGGTTATAACTGTTATTTTAATTGTTTGCATGTCACACAGTAATCCCTTCTCATGCCCGTCTCTCCCTTTTATCTTTTTGTCCGGTTCTCCCTGAATTTTACAATGTGGTTGCTAGGCACGCACATAGTGTTAGTTCTTATTGTTAAACCCTGATGCGTATGCGCGCTTTTATTATCTGGCACGATTGATGTCCATTATAGGATCAGGGCCAATCATCGCATATTTATGTGATGATATATATATCTCTTTCTTAGTTCCAGGCACGTTCTATTAGTGTGACTGAAACTCTTGGAGTTTGGTAGACGCGTGATTGGATTACAGTGTGTATGCGCGTATAGTTACCATAGTTACCGTAGCCTGGGCTAACCAGGTTGCAGCATGCAGTTGCGTTATGACGTTGTAGCCGGGAGCGGTGCCCTATTAGTTGGGTGTTTGGCACACGCGCGATTAGGGTTTAGTGCGCAGTCGCGCAAAGCTATCGTGACAATAGCTTGTTTCTTGCATTTCACTCGAATGCGCACGCGCACCCAGGTATCTTAGTTACCAGCAGCGTTCCGGAAGCCTGGGATTTAGCGCCTGCGCGGCTATGCAACCATTGGGATCCCGGATATAGAATCTACTACCGAGAGAGTTTGGCGGGCACGACCAGGTGAGCTGCTGTTTCAGATCACTTATTGTTAGTATATATACATGTATCAGTTAATTGTTGTCTTTATGCCATGACTAAGGGTGGTTATCCACCCGACACGCGTCGGCGTTAATTGGGATCATATTAATTTTGTGCAATTCGGTGGAGGTGCTTCTGTTTTTTATTTTAAACGTCTTGGAATAAACATATTTCTTTTATTGGATCTTGGAACCGCTGTGCCATTCTCTTCACTTCTATTGACAGTGAAAACAAACAATTTTGCAATTTGATGTCATTAGCAAAGCTGTCTTGTTTTTACAGTCTGCCTTATCTTCTGTTTCTGTATACACTGTTCCCCAGTGCAGGTCGGATTCCTCCTCCTGTCCTGTCATTCGCTGACGGCTCTATTAATTTACATTCTGTCAAGCCCCCGGTCGGATTCACGGGAGCGAGCATTCCTGCCTCTCTCACTCAGAGCAAGGGACCAGCAGGAATTTCACTCTGCACAGCCAGAAGAAACACAATAACATTGCAGGGCTTCTACAATCAGAAAACAGCAAAAATGTGCCTCGATCCCTGCTTCTCTCACTCAGATTAAGGGACCGTAGCAATTTCACTCTGCGCACCCTGCAGAAACACACTCTAGTTGATTCTACAATCAGAAAACACCAAAATTGTGCCATGGTGCCTAACTCTCCTGCATAGAAGGGAGATCTGTGCTGTTCATAGGAACACTGGATTCAACTGTAACAAACCTCCAGCTGAGAGAGGAGAAGAGATCGTAGAAGAATGAGTTCATAGAAGACTGTCTAGATTGAATGCAGGTATGTGGTATTTAAACAGCTCTTACAAAATAAGACTGCAGGGAGCGGAACAGTGAGATGTGGACTCAGACAGAGAGAGGGGGGGCGGGACACTGACTCGGGAGCGAGCATGAACAGTGAAGGGGGGGATGATATCATCACTCTTCAGTTAAGAAACGCCCCTGGATTTGTAGAGCTGAGAAATTGAAAATACTTTGAAACACACGAACTGAAGAAGCAATACATCCCCCTTTAAATATAAGAAGGACAGTTACATTGGTGTTTTTTTCTATTTTTTGGTGTCATTGTATGAAGAGGGACCTTCGGTTACCCCCATACACCGCAAGTTTCTTCATAGTGTGCATATTCGTGTAAAGTGTATGGATTACAGCCACCCAAGCAAAACAGTTATCAGTCTGGGTTCAATGCTCACTAACCGGCGTGTGGAGACAGAATGTACAATGATTGTGATATCCGGCACCTGATAAATGATATGTTATAACTTCATATATTTTATTTCCATAATTAAAGCTTTTTTTGAAGCAATCTGCATTTCCCTATTCGCAGAGAAAAAATTGGTTCCTCATAAAGGATAACGTTTAATTATTTACATTATAAAATATTCCATCCGTAATAGATGGCACAAAAATTTATTACTTAGGTGTGGCTACTCACTAAATAGCCCCCTTTACTTTAACTTGGGTAGTCCAAGAGCATAAGTATCAGGAGGTCTCTTCACTTAGAATGGTGATATACGGCCACATGGCTGGACCGATCTTTCACCCTATCATGACACTAGGACCTGTCCCTTAGCGTGATAAAAATCACCCTAGTATGCCCTACTGCAAATAACCCCCAAATGCTTTTGGACTATATTATATAGACTCAACAGTGGGAAAGATGATAGCATCAATTAGCATAATATGTTGTATGTATCTACATTTTTTATCTTATTGTAGTCTTAATTGCTGCTATAATTGATGAGTCTTTACAATACAGACAAAATTTGTTTGGGGATTATTTTCAGTCGGCTATACCAGGGTGATTTTTATCATGCTAAGGGACAGGTCCTAGTGTCATAGTAGGGTGAGAGATTGGTCCCACAAAGTGGCCACATATCACCATTCTAAGTGTGGAGACCTCCTGATAACTCAAATTAAAGTAAAAGGGGTTATTTGGTGAGTAGATAATCATAATTAATGAATTAATTTTTGTGCCATATGTTACAGATGGAATATTTTATAAGGTAAATAATTAAAAGTTATGTTTTACGGGGGAACCAACTTTTGCTCTCTGATTATGGTCATTGAGGTTCTTTCCCAAAATTGTAGTGGCTGTCAATATGCATTTCTCTCTGACGTGCTTCAAGACTTGCCTCGACTTACTGTCTATGGGATCGCCTCGGCTATTAATCACGATGAATAATTTTTCCATAGTTTAACCATAACACTATCACTTACCTTAACCCTATTTAACCTAACCCTAACCCTTCTGGGCCTAAAACTAACCCAAGTAGGCCTAACCCTAAACCTAGTAGGCCTAACCCTATTGGGCCTAACCCTACTGAGTGTAGGCACACTGAAACATGTTGGGATAATTGTTGTACCATTTATTTCTACTAGTACTACTTTAGTGTAGTGAATAGTGTGCATAGGGACAGGTTCCTGGGCAGAATCGTCCTTTCTGGGATGGTCACTCTGCCTTTCACCTTATAGGTCAAGTAGGGCTTAATAGGGTTATCCCTACATTGTGCCTGCTTTGACTGTATTTTTTCAGCGCATTTGTGAGGATCTTTTTAACGTTTTTTAATCTGAGTATTAAAAGTTATGTTTTAATCTTACACCTCTTTTTGGATTAGTGCAAAGTAGGCCTAACCTTAACCCTAGTAGTCCTAACTCTAACCCTAAACATTTTAGTAGGTATTTGTGACATAGAAAGACCCAAAATTTAAACACGGGCGTTGCTGTCAAAAGTTTGCTATCTATAGGGATGGTTTACATACTGCTCACCACAGTGACCGTTCCACTCTGGCAAACAGGCAAAAACTTGATGATCTTATCCAGCAAAGAAGTCGTGGGAAGATGGCTACAGATATATGTGGCTCTCTATTTTGAAGCCTATGTGGATCACTGGTTCTGAATTCATGTCTCACATAGACTGAAGGAGGGAACCTCAAGCATAGCCCCCCTCTTCTATCTTTGGCTTCTGTAGGGGTCATGAGGGATCAGGATTTCACACTTGAAGTATGGGCTCTTCTAACCTTAATCCAGATGTGAAAACAATAAAGACATGAGTTGTAAAAGTGTTCATACTGTATAAACATTTAAAAAGTTACTCAGATGCGGCTTTGTCTTCTCAACACATTATGGTCGCTATGGGTTTTTAGCAATGTGTAGAGTCTAAGTAAGGATGCATTTTGAGAAACACATTAAACATCATTATAATGTCTCTACAGCAATGTAATGGCTTCTGTAGCGAGGGCACGTACTTTATTTTACTTCTTGTGTCAGCCACACAAAAGGGGATAATTTTAGGTAAAGGCTTGAACAAATGTCATGTATGAAAAACTGTTCCTGATGTGCACCGGTAGTGGGGCTTCTTCTACGGTGAGCTAATTATAAGCTGTAGAAAATAATGTCGTGCTGAGAAATTTGTCACAAAGAGATGATTTCAGAGGAGTCATTTTAAACCATTCGTGTCAAGGAACAAAAATATTATTTTCATTTAGTTGGTATAAAGGAAATATATCACCAGAAAATCCCTTTAAATTAAAGGAAATGTCCAATCTTGAACACTATTTTCTTTCTTTACGCAAGATAGGCTTGACATTCTAAAAAAGAGCTTTACTTTTAAGAATTGTACACAGTACGCTCCTTAGCTCCCCCTAGTGGTGGCTGCTGACAACTAGAAAGGCTATGCTGTATCAAAAAACAGAAATATTACCACTATAAACATATAATAACAGGGTTTACCCAAGTAAAATAACAACAACAACTTCTTCTTCTTCTTCTTCTCCTTCTTCTTCTTCTTCTTCTTCTTCTTCTCCTTCTTCATCTCCTTCTTCTTCTTCTTCTTCTTCTTCTTCTTCTTCTCCTTCTTCTTCTCCTTCTTCTTCTTCTCCTTCTTCTTCTTCTCCTTCTCCTTCTTCTCCTTCTCCTTCTTCTCCTTCTCCTCCTTCTCCTTCTTCTTCTTCTTCTTCTCCTTCTTCTCCTTCTCCTCCTTCTCCTTCTCCTCCTTCTCCTCCTTCTCCTCCTTCTCCTTCTTCTCCTTCTTCGGCTTCTTCTTCTTTGGCTTCTTCTTCTTCTTCCCACAGGCTAGATGGCAAATGACTGATCAGTGGGGGGTTCCACCAATCAGTAGAGCATAGGCCCAAATCTACCTTCTCAAAGTATCCACACTGCCCTCCACTTACTGTCTATGGGATTGCTAAAGATAGCTGAGAACACAACTTCGCTAATCTACCGTCGCATAGATAGTGAATAGGGTGGCAGATTACATGGGTAACGTGTGTCCAATACAGGTTTGGGATTCAGACCCCTGTTCTTCGAATTGATGGGAATACCGGCAATAAGACACATTAGACACTGTGGATAGCCGATCAGTAGTGTTGCATTCTGGATTCTGATCTATGTCAAATTCAATCCAAATCTAAGCAATTCAATTCAGGTAGACCCTTATCCAATTTTGGTGAAAATCAAAGAATTGACCCAAGCTAGGGTTGGGTTTTAAGTAGCTCTAATAAGTTAACCTATCTTTCAGGTTTGCTCTGGGTACTACATTGCTCCAATCACGGCATCACTTCAGGTTAGATATCTACTATCACTGCTGACTTCCCTAGGTTTCACCTGTGTTTGAGAAGTGGAAGTGGCATCTTGGATGCGACCTACAATGTCTGGTGCCACTTCCGCTGTCCTTGACATAAGGGTAACATAGGGAAATGATGTCAAAGAGTAAGACCGGAAGTGACTATGATGGGAGTGACGAGAAGCGTGGAACAATGCTGAAGGGTCAGTTAACTTAGGGTTAAAGCTAGCATTAGGGATAGGGTTAGAGATACGTATGCACTAGAGTTCAACTTGATTATTATAGTGGGGTCTTTGTGCTGCCCACTATTTTTTTTTCTCTTTTTTTCTTTCCATTGTTATTTCACTGCTAATTATTATGTAAGCTTATAATTTATTTATGACATGATTGGACTTTACCTAGAACTTTGATCCTGTGTTCATGGGATTATGCAGACATGCAAACGGCGGTCGTGTTCCGGAGCCCTATAACGTATCTCTATCTTTTAAGATAGGATCTTGTATAGTTTTGTGTTTTTAGTGAGGTTAGGTTTACAGTTAGCATCAGGCTCAGACTGGCCCACAGGGGAATAGGGCAAGCCCCCGGTGAGCCCCTGAGCATCGCAAACCTGAAGTTGTTTTTTAACTGCATATACATCCTCAGAAGAGGCAAAAGAGCAGAGAAAGAGAGGCAAGAGGCAAAGCATAGGAGACATGTACAGTCATTGACAGTAGCTATAGGGTGGGCCCCAAAAATAAACCCCACCAATGGGCCCAGAAACAGCTCAACTGATGGGCCCCTAGAGTCAACTCCACCGGTGGGCCCAGAAACATCTCAGCTGGTGGGCCCCTTGAATCAACTTCACCTGTGGGCCCTAGACACCCCAGTCCGACACTGGTTAGCATTAGGATTAGGGTTAGAGATACGGATGTAGTAGAGTTCAGCTTGACTGTGGTTTCACAGCTTTCCAGAATTAAAGGCCATTGAAAAGCAGTGAAAACGTTGAAACAACATTCTGCACCATGATCAGATGGTGCGCCAGCTTTCATATTTAGCTTCGCCAGATCTGTAGGCGTTAAGGTTACAGAAAAAACATCCAAACCCATTTTTTTTCACAAGTTTGGTCAAACTATTGTCGGACCAAACAGGGACCTATTCAAGTAACATCAATGGTGTGCGTCTAACTTGGCACAGCCCCTTCAAGAAGTTAATCAGCACAGAATATTGGAAACTTAAGTTGACATATTGATAAAATAGGACATTCCCTTTAAAGGGGTTGTCTCACTACAAGGATTGCTGCTTTTTATGTTAAAGATATTGTTAAAACAAGTCACTTTGCAATATGTGTCAATTAACAGTGTCCTACCTATTCTGAGAAATTGCCTCTTGTATGGGCTGCTTCAGCTTCTCAGGTCGCTATAGCTACAGACCTGTTTACTCTATCATGATAGACTGCCAGCACTGGTTGCTATAGCTACAGACCTGTTTACGCTATCATGATAGGCTGCCAGCACTGGTTGCTATAGCTACAGACCTGTTCAATCTCTCCTGATAGGCTGCCAGCGCTGGTCGCTATAGCCACAGACCTGATTGATCTCTCCTGATAGACTGCCAGTACTGGTCGCTATAGCTACAGTCCTGTTTGATCTAGCCTCATTGGCTGCAGCCGCTGGTCACTATAGCTACAGACCTGGTTTCCTCAGCAGCTCCTCACTGCAGATCAGTAGTCGCCAGAAAAGCCAGTAAACATGTCCCTGAATTCAAAAATGAAACTGATAAAAACAGGACTGAGGTGAGATGAATTGACGTAGTGAGACAACCCCTTTAAAATTTATTAGACACTTTAATAATATGAAGCTGGTTTACATTCTTGTATCTTCTGAGCACGGCCCCAATAAGGAGAGTTTATGATACACAAATTAAACAGCTCCAATTTTTGGATGATTTGGTAAGAGGTGTTAAGAGACTGGATTAATTTTGCTACAAGGTAGACAAACTCCTCCAGTCTCCATCTTGGTGTCCTTTGAAGGACAAGCGATGGGTGCAATAAATAGCCTGGTTTACAGTTGTTTACTCTACAATATTCTATACCTTTTCCCCTCAACATGGATGGTCATCGCCCTCCTCTATTTCCCAGAGCAGAGCGCCATTCGACCTCCAGAGAACTTTGTACATTGCACGCATGGCTGGTAAGTTTTTTTTTTTAAGATTATCCATTGGTCAACAAAATCCGGTAGTTCAGCACTTGATGACCCGAGTATGCGTAATTTTAATACTTTTACTGTAAATGAATTTGATATTGATTTATTTCATTGATTTTAAAACAAATGTAAAAGAATTAAGAAATATCATTAGAGATACAAATTACATTACAGCCATCTGAACTTTAGATTGGCATCTCTGTGGGACTCTATATTCAGAACTTCATGGTTTTCCATTTCTCTTCTGTTTTATCTATGGTTTATATAGCAGCTGTTAAATAGAGATAGACTCCATTAGAAAACCCACCTTGGATATACTAGTAGTTCCCTATGGGTTAATAGAGGGGATTCCACACTTGAAAGCACCATCAATTAACCGAAGTGAAAAATAACTACAACAAGCACCTTTCACGTTCAAGGACCCTCATTCTTCTACTTCTCAAGCTCCATCCACTTCACGTTTTAGCTGTACATAAATAACTGATATCTGGCGGAATACTATGGAAAAGGTATTGTGATATATAGGGTTAATGATAGAGGAGAGAAGCTGAGCTGTTTGATATATAGGGTTATATGATAGAGGAGAGAAGCTGAGCTCTGTGATATATAGGGTTAATGATAGAGGAGAGAAGCTGAGCTCTTTGATATATAGGGTTATATGACAGAGGGAGAGAAGCTGAGCTCTTGGATATATAGGGTTATATGACAGAGGAGAGAAGCTGAGCTATTGTGATATATAGGGTTATATGATAGAGGAGAGAAGCTGAGCTCTGTGATATATAGGGTTATATGATAGAGGAGAGGAGCTGAGCTCTGTGATATATAGGGTTATATGATAGAGGAGAGAAGCTGAGCTCTGTGATATATAGGGTTATATGATAGAGGAGAGAAGCTGAGCTCTGTGATATATAGGGTTATATGATAGAGGAGAGGAGCTATGCTCTGTGATATATAGGATTATATGATAGAGGAGAGGAGCTGAGCTATGTGATATATAGGGTTATATGATAGAGGAAGAAGAGCTGAGCTCTGTGATATATAGGTGTTATGTGAAGAGAGGAGCTGAGCTCTTAGAACTATGTTATATGATAGAGGAGAGAAGCTGAGCTCTGTGATATATAGGGTATATGATAGAGGAGAGGAGCTGAGCTCTGTAATATATAGGGTATTATATGATAGAGGAGAAGCTGAGCTCTGTGATATATAGGGTTATATGAAGAAGGAGAGAAGCTGCGCTCTGTGATATATAGGGTTATATGATAGAGGAGGAAGCTGAGCTCTGTGATACTTAGGGTTATATGAAGAGGAGAGGAAGCATGAGCTCTGTGATATATAGGGTTATATGATAGAGGAGAGGAAGCTGAGCTGTATATATAATTAATGATAGAGGAAGAAGCTGAGCTCTGTGATATATTAGGTTATAATGATAGATGGAGAGTGCTGAGCTCTGTGATATATAGGGTTATATGATAGGGAGAGAGATGAGCTCTGTGTATATAGGGTTATATGAGAGTGAGAGAAGCTGAGCTCTGTGGATATAATAGGTAATATGAATAGAGGGAGAAGAAGCTGAGCTCTCTGTGATAATAGGAGTATATGATATAGAAGAGAGCTGAGCTCTGTGATATATAGGGTTTATATGATAGAGGAGAGGAGCTGTAGCTCTGTGATATATAGGGTTATATGATAGAGGAGGAGCTGAGCTCTGTGGATATATAGGGTTATATGATAGAGGAGAGAAGCTGAGCTCTGTGATATATAGGTTATATGATAGAGGAGAGAAGCTGAGCTCTGTGATATATAGGGTTATATGATAGAGAGAGAGAGTGAGCTCTGTGATATATGGGTTATATGATAGAGGAGAGAAGCTGAGCTCTGTGATATATAGGGTTATATGATTAGAGGAGAGAGTGAGATCTGTGATATATAGGGTTATATGATAGAGGAAGAAGCTGAGCTCTGTGATATATAGGGTTATATGTTTAGGGGAGAAACCCGAGCTCTGTGATATATAGGGTTATATGATAGAGGAGAGAAGCTGAGCTCTGTGAAATAAAGGGTTATAGATAGGGGGAGAGAAGCTGAGCTCTGTGATATATAGGGTTATATGATAGAGGAGAGAAGCTGAGCTCTGTGAAATATAGGGTTAATATTATAGAGGAGAGAAGCTGAGCTCTGTGATATATAGGGTTATATGATAGAGGAGAGAAGCTGAGCTCTGTGATATATAGTGTTATATGATAGAGGCTTTGCTTTGAATTCCTAGCCATGTTTCAAAGCTCTTTGGTTGAACATTCATTTCATGGACCCTCTCCCTAATGAGTTATAGATCAAGCCCCCCCCCACCCAGCCAACTAGAACCCTACTCTGCACTGAAGTGGGGTAAATATCCAAAAGCAGGTGTCTGCAAATGCCTCTACAATTTTAGTCATGTCTCAAGGGTGTTTGGTGGGTTGGATGTTATGTCAATAGGTGCTGTAGTCCCAGCTCTTCTCCCTTGAGCTTTTTTGCATGGAGTGTTCTACATTATAACACATTTTTCACAGTCTCCTCTTGCAAACTGGCGAACTACAGCAAAATCTCGCTGTAATTGACCTTTGCCTGGTGTAGTCTGTGCACGCAGTGTGTATCCACGTTAGCCCCCGTATCATCCCATAGGATTGACTCTGATGCTATTTGTTGCTTTGTGCACAAATCAGAATAACGTGTTCTTTTTCAAAATAAAACACCAACAACGCAGGGGAGCGGGGTCCGACTGAAGAAAAGGGGCGGGAACCAAATTTAAGGGGTCTCTTTGTTGTGTTAACCTGAATCCCATAAAGAAAATTGGGCCCCTGAAACCCAACAAAATTTTTTAAAATTAAATCCGCATTGATCGGGAATTTTTTTTTTGGGTTCAACATCTCACACTTCTGACCTTTGTTTTTAGTTCTTTTGAAGGCTTTTGGGATAACAGAAAAAAAGGAAAAAAAAAAATAGGGGTAAACAGATATAAAATTTTATTTGAAAGGGCCAAATCATTGAAATCCTTTTTTAATAAGGTGACGCCCTTTACCTTTGGGCATAAGAGGGGTCGGGGGAAATCTTTTCCATGGGACACTAGGCAGTTCCCCCGGGGGGCCCCCAAAAGTAAGGGACCCCTTTTGGGGTAGGCGTCCCGGGAAACCACAAGAAACTACCCGGGACAGAGGGTTTGGGTTTTGCTTATTTTTATTTTTTGTGTGTTTTTAGGATGTGAAACAAAAAAAAACCATGGGGAGAAGGGAGCAAAAGGCCCCCTGCCCTCCCCAATCAGTCTTTTAGGCTGCGGCTCTGAACATAACTGGTTGATAGTTTGGGTGTGCTTTGGGATGGCAAAGGCATGCCCTAGGTGGCATTTTTTTTGGGACAGGGGCCCCGCAGTGCCTGCCCCGGGGGCCCCTAATGCTGTTGAGCGCTTCAAAGGTAGTATGAAGAAGGGGATCCCGCTCCGTTTAAATAGGAAAATCTTTGGCGACCTAGAGCATCAGACAAAAGACCCAGAGCACCTGCCTCCATTGCAAGTGCAATAAATACCGAAAACGTGCATTTTTACAGAATAAGGGACACGCGCGGGAAACGCAGGTCTGACACTGCTTGTGCGTCCCAAAAAAGGGGGCAAAAACTATTACGGTTCCTTTAATCCTTAACAACCGCCCGCCGACTATAGACGTCGGCTGGTGCGGGTCGTTTGTCTGCAGCAACGTCTTTAGACGTCGCTGCAGCTTACAGAGTTTGCAGCGCCCGGCGCTGCAGCTGCGCTGGGGTCGGGGCTGTCTACACGCCCTGATCCAGAGCACCCCCTGCGAGACAGGGGGCGGAAAGAAACCTTTGCAACCCGGTGCTTTAACCCTTTCATTGCGGCGGTGCATTACCGCAGTGCAATCAAAGGGTTTCCCTGCTCTGTCGGGTGATCGGGACAGAGCCCGGGAATGGCTGCACAGTCAGCCCAAGGGACCTAGAGTAGCCCCAGGGCTGTCTTTATAATAAGCCCGGGGTTTTGCAGCAATTATCCCGATCTTTTTTCCCTTGTTTAAAGCAAAAGGAAATTCTTTAAGAGAACAAATATAAATTCTCAGCACCAGAAAAAATGTCGAATCATCAGTCCAGCGTAAAAAAGATCTGAGCTTTCTCTTCCCCCACAGGTTTTTTTTTTTTTTTTTTAAACACCTAACTTTATCCAAAAAATGACAATATCCCTTGCAAAGGTACACATGCAAACATACAGAAGTGGTTTTGCACACAGTAATAAAAATTATTCCAACAGCCCGGTGATCAGGGGGACTGGAGCTGCCCCGATCCTGCCCGTTCAATGACACAATTATAAAAGTATTGGTTATGAATTGCTAATACATTCTAAGTGTAAAAAAAAAAAACAAAAAATAAATGAAAACATTTCCCCTTCAGGGGATTTAAAAAAAAAAAACAAAGTAAAATACAAAAAAGGGTAAAAAAAAGAAAAAAAAATAAATAAAAAAAAAAAAATAAATTTTAATAAAAAATTTTGTGCATACTTTTTTCCACACAAAAACCCTACACATATTAATTCTACAGACCGTAAAAAACCCGTAAATTAATTAACATGTTATTTAAGTGTGAAATGTGAATGGGGTAAACAAAAAAGTAAAAAAAAACAAAAAAAAAAAAAAAAATGTAAATAAAAAAATTTCTGCTTATTTATAAGTGATAAAATTTTTCCCCAAAAGTACAATCATCTCGATAAAATGAGGCCCCCACATGAGGCGTCAGTGAAAAAAAAAAAAAAGTTACAACTGTTTTAAAAGCAAGGGGGCAAAACTAAAAAAAATTTGGGCATTAACTACTTTTCAGGCGTTCGGGTTACGGGGTTAAAAGGTCGGCTTACATCTGGTTAAATGAGCATTCCCATCTCTCCCCATGTTCATCCCCTGAAGGGCAATTGTGGCCGAAATTGTTATATTCCCTTTCTTTTTATACACTTTAACGGAGAGTCAATCTTTGGGTTGAATCTTTTTAATAAATTTTTTAGTTACCAAGGAGTGCCTGGATTTTTTTTTTTTTGAAAGCATATCGATAGGAGCCATCAAAATTTTGTTAAATGCAGGTCCCATCCAGAAAGGCCCAAAAGCCCCCTTTTTCAGAAAAGGAAGTTTTGTGCTAAATGCAAATCATTTTCATTGGGGAACGGAAACTTTTTGGGACGGTTCCCGAGCAAAATTTCCAAGTTCCCCATTTTGGAGGGTCGCCCCATTTTTAACCCCCTTTCCCCTCTTATTTTCACAAATGTCCTCTTTTTCATTTGGGAAAAGATTTACATTAACTGATTATCTTGGTTAAAAAATATTTTGCCCCCGTGACATTAATAACAACTTCTTTTAAAGGGTTTTGCCACAAAGTAAAAATTGACTAAACTTGCAAATGAAATAACAAAATTTTTACCAAAATTTTTAAATTTTTTAAAACTGCACCGTTTTTAAAACTTCAATCCAAATTTTTTACCTCGTCTCCAGGGGGTACGACCCGGGCTGTGAGCTCCCCAGGTCGCACATGCCAGAATCACCCCTCCTCTCAGGGAGCTATGAGGTTAAACCACAGGTGCTGTCACTCTTTCCCCCCTCCTCTTGTCCTTATAATTTGTAAACAGTGCAAATAAATAAAAAAAAAAACCTCAATCAG
>JAODAL010062594.1:0-19679 GCA_025379985.1 Phyllomedusa bahiana | reverse complement strand
ACTTTTAAAAAAAATAAATAAGAATTGAGAAAAAAAAACAAAAAGAACCCTAAATTACCCTATCAAAGCCCGTCTGTTAAAAAAAGGGGGAAAAAACGCCCCCCAAAAAAGGGCCCCCCCCCCAACTGGAACCTAAAAAAAACCTGTCCCTAGTAATCAAAATGAAAAAAAAAAAAACCCAAATTTACCCAAAGGGTCCCAAAAACAAAAAAAGTGCTGGATAAAAAACAATACAAAGACAATATGTTTGGTTCATAATACTAGAATTGTGATGGTATAGGAAGATGATCAAAAAAGCATAAATATCCAATATTCCAACGCTTTCCCCCCCCTAGTTTGGGGTTCATCGGGAAAAAAAATTGCATTTGATAAAAAACAATAGGGAAAACATCTAAGGAAAAAAAACAACGATGTAGAAAAAATTAACTCAGTCCCTTAATGAGGGAAAAAGGGGTGGGAAAGTTAGAGGACGGGGTCCAAAAAAAGTCTGTAAGACCCCCCTATTGATTACTGAGACGGGGCCCCAAGCAGTACGGTAAATTTAGTTTAGGTTCCAGTGTGGGGGCCCTTATTGGGGGTTTCCCCCCTTTTTTGAGGAGACGGTCTTTGATGGGTTTTTTTTGGGGTGTCTTTTTTTTCTTTCTCAATTCTTATTTATTTTTTTTAAAAATTTATGTTTTATGTATCTTTATTTAGGTGTTTCCCTGTGTTTTTTTGGGTTTAAAAATTTTTTAACTGAAGGTACCTTTCAACAAATGGCCCCCCCAAAGTGAAAAAAACAGTATCGAAATTTATATGGATAATAAAAAGGTATTTTTGGCCCTATAAATACACCTGTGGTGATTCAAAATTGCTGGATTCAAATCTAACGCAAAGGTACCTCTAAAACAAAGCTGGCGGGGCAAAAGTGAAAAAAAAAAACCTATCTAAAATGTATACGATAATAAAAGTGGAGTTTTGCACCTAAAAAATGACCTGCAGTTACTGAAAAGATCTGTATCCCCAAAATAAAATTTGGTGCCCAAAACCAGTAATTTTCAAAAGAAAAATGTTAATAATAAGCTATTGCAATGCAAAGTTTCACTAAAATCTGGGTGACAATTTTAGTATTCTTTAAAGAGCTTGTCTGTGTTTGCCGGGGGCCCCCTCCCCCGCTTCCCCCCGTGATTTACAGCGGGGAGATGTCTTTAAAATTTTTTCGCCTAACTAAACCCAAAATTGCAAATCTCTATCTACCAAAAATTTTAAGGTCACAGCTAAAAGTAGAGCTGTCTCTGTGAAATAAAAGAATAATTTCGCTAGCTGTTTTCACGAGGCAGAGCGCAGTCCTACTGCTTTGAGATACTGACACACACTGTCTGAACAGGAAAAGGGGTGTTCTAGTAAAAAAGAGGTCATGTGATTTTTCCAGCCAATCGCAACCATACACATCCCGTCTGCGTCGCACACAAAGTCACCCTTTCTATTCTGTAAACTGTTTGCGGGCGCCAAAAATGCAGGAAGCGCGAAAGTGGGGCGATATTATTTGTTATGACAGATTTTTTAAACCTAAATTATCGGTGTATAAAAATCCGATCAACGTAAATACCGTGTCGATTTCAACTTTGTCGATAATAATCGCTCAACACTACCTCCAGGTGGTCAGTCAATTCAAATACCTGGGAATTGTTGTGCACAAAGATATCACTAGATTTAGTGATCTAAACCTCCAGCCAGTGCTGAGACAAGTGGAGTTGAGGCTGAAGACGTGGGCGAGTCTCCCTTTGTCCCTTATTGGAAAGATAAACATAGTTAAAATGGTGATACTGCCTAAGATTTTGTACTTTATACCCGGCGGCTCCGGAGGTTCTTCTTAGATCACAATTTGTGGCGCTGGACAAATTACTTTTCTCTTTCCTCTGGGGCGGTACAGCCCCTCGTCTAAATAGGGATACACTTAAGGCTCCATATGACAGAGGTGGGCTGGCATTTCCGGACCTATATATTTATTATGTAGCGGTCCAGTTAGCGCACATATCAAAGTGGTTCCAGGGGGATACGCATGATCCTCCGTGGTGCTGGAGGCAGCATGGTGGGCTCGCTGGAGGGGCTGGCCAATTTACTTTACAGAGAGGGAAAATGTTTCCAGTACCAATGCACATCACTGATGAGTGCGGCGATATGGTGTGGAAGACCTTCATTCATCCTTACGGCCATAGCGGGGAGGATACTGTTTGGTCTCTGTTGTTTCCTTTGGTGTAACAAAAAATTGCCAGAGCTAATAGACCTCCCGGATTATGGATTTTGGGCTGCCGTGGATTGAAATATCTTACGCAGCTGTACAGAGTTGGTAACTTTATGACATTTGCAGAGATTCAGTTGCAGTTTGACCTTCCAAGGGGACCCCTTTTTTTCGGTATTCCCAAAAAAGGACATCCCGTGTGCGGCGCAGTTTGGGTGGCTGGGGTACACCTTGAATATGGGTACTTGGAGGCTATTAGAGGCGGGTTACCTTAAGAAACCAGTTTCTTCCATCTATAAGGCCATAATGGGATGTCAGACTTCCCCTTTTAGCGATTTCCTTTGGGAGGTGGCAAAGGGACATTCCATCTCTACAGATGAAACGCCCTTCCCCAATTAAAAAATCCAGGGTTAAGGCCCCGTTCACACGGCTTATTTTGGCGGATTTTTGAGGATTGACGTCGTCAATCCGTAGGCAAAACCGTCCGAAATAAGTCAAGCCCATTTTCTATTGTTTTTAAAGAAAAAAAGGGTCGGCGTTCCCCCGCGCAAAAATTTTGTTTTGGATTGCCGCGGTTGACGACGGCAAACCGGACGGAAAAAACAATTGACTGTCAATTATTCCGGGCGGTTCAAAACCCCCCCAAAAGATTGTAGATGGTGAATCCCTCGGGAAATCGTTACAAATACGTGCCCCATTAGTGACATTTTTGCAACTGATTTTAAAATGATTTCGACGTATTTACTCGGAAATCCGTTGAATACGTTCGAAATAAGCCATGGTGAACGAGGCTTTAAAAGTTCTAAGTGCTAAGGATCAACTAATTCAAACTAAATGGCTCCGTAGAGTTTACTTTACACCGGTCTGGCTGTACCAAATGCATTGTCTGCCCTCTCCAGCTTGTTCCAGATGTGGTGCAGACAGGGGAACATTGCTTCACATGGTATGGGAATGCCCGATTTTTTTTTTAAATCAGATAATTTTTATTAAACAATTAATGCAGATACAGAATAGAACATCTCTTACCATTATTTTTTACATCAGGATACATCTTATACAATTTTTTGCTTTTTAGATAAAAAAACATTAGGAGTATATGAATATGTCCATACCATATATCTTGATAAGTGCTTTCAGCAGTATTAGCATACAACCATAAATCAAACCCCAACCATCCCACCATACCCACCAAACCAAGGGGAGAAAGTACCCATGATTTTTTTTAGAAACTTTTAATCAAGGACAGAAGTCACTTTGCCAAGAGTGTCTACTCCTTTTCTTCAACTAACAGTAATAGGAAGGGGACAATGCTCCCATTCCTTGCGCCAATCCTGAATTATGTAGCAGTAAGGAATGAGAAGGCAAACCTGGGGAATTGACCCAAGGGCCCCATATACCTTCATTATTTTCTCAGAGCATTTTTTTTTAAAGTATAGGCCCCCTCTCCAATCTGATGACATTGTTTAATTTGTTTACGTATTCTTTTATGGTTGGTGGAGAAGACTGAATCCATCTAAAGGCAATTAACTTTCTGGCCATATTTTAACATTCGGGAAATGCTAATTCTTTGTTCCACATCAAATACTTATCTCTTAAATAGCCAAGTACACAGTGCAGTGGGTCTAGAGGGATATCAATTTTATGAACTTTGCTAATTAACTGGATAACCTCTTTCCGAAGTTGCCCAATTCCCTGCACTCCCATTCATTGGGGCAAAGCTGGGCCTTTTCCCATTTCACATCGTGGGCAACTGGAGTCTGACCAAATTTACCCCATTTGAATAGCTGGAAAGGAGTTTATAAGCTCTGTGCAAAAACATAAGCTGTGAATATCTTTTGCCTCACTTAATGACACAATTTCTCGCAAGGCTCAAAACACTATCCATTGTTCTGTACTAATGGGGCCAACGTCAGTCTTCCCATTTCCCTTTAATCGGAAGTGTTGATTATAAATTACTCCCCCGCCAAAGTAACTATATGCTTTCGAAATTGTTCCCTTCTTTGGGACTGTGCTCCACAAACTAAATTTTTTAGGAAGCAGATTTAATGGACAGATCCACTTGTGAAGCTTGACTCTGAACTGCATGCCCTAATTGCAAATATTGGTTAAAGACTGGGCGGGGGTAGGTCAAACTTTTCCTGCAGCTGAGTAAAACTCAAACATTTTGACCATTTTAAAACTTGGGATTAAAAAGACAATACCAACTGCATTCCATCTTTTAAAAGTCAGTCAATTTGCAAATTTCTGGAAGCTTGCGATTTGAACCATAGCGGGGTTATATTTGGTAAATGAGGTATACCCCAAAAGTTCCTTGCCTCTATCCACACCCTTATACTTTAATTTCAGAGTAGGAAGATCTAAAAGAATTCAGTTCCGCTTTCTCAGCATCCAGCATACAACTCAAAATGGGGCCCAGGGAGCTTCTAGTTGCTAGCAATTTTGCCTACTGGACCCATCCCTTCCCTAGCATCCACCCTTCAAAATGCTGCCATTGTGAGGCTATAAAAAGTAGAGCCAAGTGTTCGGGATAGCAAGTCCTCCTCTATCCTTTTCTCTTTGCAAATAATTTAATCCAAATCCTGGCATGGCCTTTTTCCAAATTACTCTCTGAAGAGTCGGTGTATTTTATTAAAGATATTTAAAGGGACCCAAATTGGGGAGTTATCCCAAATGTAGAGAATCTGGGCATAGCAATCTTTTTTAATTAGATTTCCTCTACCTATAAACTGATAAAGGCAGCTTACACCATGCATTTATCTTATTGGTCAATTTGCTAAGTAGGGGGAGCACTTTTTGGGGCAATATAATCTTGCGGGCGGGAAAGTGATTATTGTTCCTAAATATTTGAATGATGTTACTACCTGTAGTGAGAATCTGACCTTTACTTTCTTCAGGGAGAGGATCCAAGGGCAATAATGTGACTTGTCCCAATTAATTCTTAAACCCCAAACCAAACTCCAAACCCCTCTATGTAGGACATGATTGGTTCCAGAAAAAGAAGTTACTTTTCCCCACATAAAGAAGCATGTCGTCCGCATAGAGAAAATTCTCTCCCCCATTGGGCCCCATGTTTGAACCCGTAATTCCCTGCATTTCTGATGCGCAAGCTAGGGACTCCATGGCCAAGGCAACAGAAGGGGGGGATAAGGGGCAAGCCCTGTCTGGTCCCTCTGTGTAAGGAGAATGCCTCTGACATCAAGCCATTAGCGGTACTCTAGCTGTGGTTTGCATACAATAGTTTAACTCCCGATAAGAAAGTTTGGACCAAATCCCATTTTCCTCATGACGCCCACAAGTACTCCCATTCCACACTGTCAAAAGCTTTGGCAGCGTCCAATGAGAGAACTGCCCTGCCCCCATCTGCCTGTACTCATTTGTAAATTGAGAAAACGTCTTCTTATGTTAATGGCAGTTCTTTTTTTGGGCAAAAACCCCGCCCTGGTTTCTTCATGAACGACACTTGTTAGACTTTGCTTAACCTATTAGCTAATACTTTTGCCAATAGCTTAACATCAGTTGGAAGTAGCGAGATGGGGCGATGGGCCCCTGGACTAGAAGCATCCTTATCTGGCTTAAGTATCAGTACAATAACTGCTTCCCTCATTGAATATGGCAGTGACCTTTCCTGGACTGCCGCCTGGAAGACCCCCAGTAAAACGTGATAACAAGGTTTCCTTGTGGAGCTTAAAAAATTCAGCTGGAAGACGTTCCACCCCTGGGGCTTTTTCATTTGGGCCTGGCACAAAGCAACCTCTAGTTCTTCACAAGTAATTGGTTGCTCTAGAGCATTACTATTTTCCCAGTGATAGAGACGGAAGGGTAATTTTAGACAAGTAATCTTCAATGTCATCCACTGAACCTCCACCCCAGAGGTATATAAAGATTTATAAAACTGTGCAGAACATTTAGAATATCTGCATTCTCACTGACTACAGAGCCCATTGTCTGTTTTTAGTTCTGCAATATGACTGGATGCTTGCTGGGATTTCACAATATTAGTAGTAAATTTTCCTGCACTTTCTCCTTGATCAAAATAGCGTTGCTGAACAAAAACTTTTATTCTGTTTCTTTAATCAACTGCTCATTTCAAGTTCTGTTGGGCCTCCTCCAGTTGTGCCTATTATTCTCAGAAGGGTCACCAAGAAAATTTGTTCTTCCTTTGCTACCCTATCCTGCAAGAATTGGGGTAAAGCTAGTGTTATAGTTTTCCTTTTACAAATCTCTCAAAATATAAATCCCTCTTACAAATGCTTTCAGGGTATCCCCACACATGCCACTGAAGCAGTTCCCTCGTTATTGTCAAAGAACTCCTTAATTTCTGCTACCATAAAGCCCCTATCAATTTTGCACCCAGAAGGGATTTAGGCGCCATCCTGTCTGACCCCAGACCGCTCCAGCCACGTCCAAGCACACTGTCAAGGGGGAGTGATCAGAAATACAGCGAAGTTGAATATTCAACTGATTTGACATATGGGGAGCATTGAGTCCAAGGCCACAGTGAGGTTTATTCTTGAGAGTGAATGATGCGTGGCTGAATACATGGTATTGCTTTTTCGTAGGGTGTCTTAGTCTCCAAATATCACATAAACCTACCTCCATCAACAGTTTTGCAAGGGAAGTAGGCTGGGCCCGGGAGTAAATATCTCGGCATGAAATTTGTCCCAGTATGGATGCAAAAAATTTATTAAAATCACCGAAGATTAATTTTCTGGGACTCCTGGGGATGATTCCAACAGAGTTAGTATTTTTTTAAGAATTTCGTTGAGTATGGAGGAGGGATATAATAGCTACTATAATAACTTTGGGGGTTTAAATGTGTTTGCAATAAAGATAAAACATATCTACCATCTGGATCAGTTTTTGAATCAATACATGTAAAAGGAATGGCTCTATGAATTGCACACTTACCCCTCTAGAATGTGAGGAGTACCCCGAGGGTATGCTGCCCAACCCATGCTCTTTGCAGCCAGTGGAATTTGTCTTTAGTCAGGTGGGTCACGGACAGACAGATTGTTGCTGGGTGAACCTTCTGCAACCAGGAGGTTAACAGCATATCGCTTACTGGAGTCCCCAAGCCTCTTTGTTCCATGCCAAAAAGTTAATAACAGACGCCTAATAACAGTTATGCAATATATCCAACCGCTGGAGTAAACTTTTTACAAAGCCCTTGATTGTAATGTTCATAAGCATAGGTTTTGCTCTCAAAATAATCCCACCCATAAACAACGTTTAACCAACCATTGTAGAATATAACCAAAATTTAAAATAAATCCCTTCCTGCCCAAGGGAACGGGGTTCCCATAATTTCTTGAGCATCACTCAAGCATAGAGTGTAGACTATGTCAAGCTACGTTTGCCCAGTAATTCCTTACTCCTGCTAGCTTTTTTAGCATAACATATCAACAGACCATCGTTTTATAGCTTAGTATCTGCTAAGGAAAAAAAAACATGAAAATCTTTTAAACATAAAGAGCTTTGTACAAAGAACTGTCGCAGGTTCAGTGTTCATCCGGCGCTTTGTCTGCTCTCGGGCCTGCTTTATTCAAATCCAGCCAAGTGAGCGCATTCTTGGGGCTGTCAAAAATATGTGTCGTGGTTAAATGCAGCAACCCTTAATCTGGCTGGATACTCATAGAGTACACAATAGACAGGCTCCTAAGTCGACGTTTAATGTCTATAAATTGGGCACGGCGCTTCTGCACCTCTGCAGAAAAGTCTGGGTAAATAGATACACGGTGACCATCAATAGTCATGTCCGACTTTTTTCCCGGGCTGCTCTGGGATAGCGTTTTCTGTCCCCATAGTTGTAAAAGCTTAAAAGGGGTTGTCTCATACAAAGATTGTCATTCAAATTAAAGATCTTCAAAAAACAAGCAAGTTTGCATATATGTCAATAACAAATCTCTACTGATTTCTAGTAACTTGTTTTTAGTGGCTCCAGGGGCTGTGAGGTCTCTATGGTCACCGACCCGCTTGTTTTCCCTCATAGGCTATATCGCTGGCATCTTATCACAGCAGGTCGAGTCGGGAGCGAGCACGCAAGTTTAAACTATTTTCCTGTCGTTCTCTCTCTGTCCTCGCTCTGCCTGCTGCACAGCGCAGTGATTTAGAGCAGGCATACTAGCGCCCCCCGTCATTTCCCCTGCTGCCTCATCTGTGTCTCAGCCTAATTATTCACTGCTGGGTTAACTATTTCCCTGCCCCTGTCATTCAGCTCTGAGTCTGCCTAATTAGCATTCACTCTCCTGTTTACCTAACCAGCTTCACTGCTGAAGTGAATGATTCCAGCAGGAAATAGTCAACAGTCGTGAATAGTAAAAAAGCAGAGACACAGACAGACATAGCAGTGAGATAAATCCATGAAAAGACAAAAAGGCTGCCCAGCCCCAGCAGCTAGTACCAAAGGAGGATCACATCAGAGATTATTTGAATTGCTTCCCCCCCCTGCCCAATTCCCTGTGCTGGGAACCCCTGGCCAGGGTAATCGCCTGCCCTGCGTGCTGTCATGTATGGGGAGGAGAAAAATGTTTCTGTGTACAGGTGGTACTATTGAATGGTCAGCAGCAGGGGAAAGAGAACTCTGTGATCTGAGTGTTCTCGATTCCAATGTGTTTTAGATCGGGGAGAGCACCCGCGCATGACGTCACCTGATGAAGGGAGGGGGAGGGATCGAGGAAGCCAGTACTCCCGCCCATGATTTCAAAACTCCAGCTCTTAAGACAGCACCAAGGAAGGGTGAAATTCAGGCGTGAGACAACCCCTTTAAGTAAGATTGGTCAGGGTGGACCTCCTGAAGGAGGAGCACGAGCAGGCACGCGGTGGGCCCTCTCAATAGCAAAAAAGTCAGACAGTGTGTCTTTTCCAAAAGAATTGAATAGCCAGGTTTCCAAGAATAATACTGGGTCTCGACCCCCTTGCTTTCTCCGGGACTCCTAACCCGTCGCAGTTGTTCCTCCGAGACCTATTTTCAAGGTCATCCACCTTGGACATAAAGGGTAGAAATATGATTTTTTAGCAGCAGCAAGGTCCTTTACAAGAGGGGCAAAATGCATCTTCTAGAGCCTTATCCTTTCCTCAGCTGCCTGCACTCTGTTGTAATTTTGCGCATATCTTGCTGCACATGAGACATGTCCTCTTTCAGTCTCCAATATGTGAAGTTAAAGTGTTCAGAGTGGTATTACACAGGGAGATGGCAGAATAAAAGGTCCTGATTAGTAGGAGCTTTTTCCTTTCCCGTGTTTCCCGTGCTGCCTGCACATGGTGTGATTGTGCTCTCCTGCTGGGCCCCACTGCTTGTCCCTTGCTCATCTGCCTGACTCTCTGAGGCTGATGCAGATGCAACCATTTTTGCTTTTATGTGAGCTGTGGGCAGAGTACCTGGTTTTTTGTGGCATGCCTGTAGCTCCTTCTGTTTTTTGTGGGTACTGGGTGAGGTGCAAAGCGCTCCCGCTTAGCTCCCACTTCTGTCTTGTTCACTGATGTGCCATGCTCTGCACCATGCTGGGAGCAGCTCCTCCTTGTTGATCCTTTCCACGCCTTGTCATGACTGTTTTCTGACCTCAAGTGCTCTGTGCCAGCTCCAGGCACCTTCCACTCTCCTTTACCTGCGATCCAGGAACAAATGCAGTCTGCTAACCAGGTAATAAACAGGATAGCTAGCAGGAGCTCAGCACCACACTTCTACTCTACATGCTGCTCAAGCCATGCCCCGGGAATGCCCGATTTTGCAAAACTATTGGCAGGAGATTCACTGGTTTTTAAACAGGAAGCTGGGTTTCTCCAATGTGTGCTCACCTACGAACAGTCTCTTGGGAATAATGTGAGAGGAATGATCCCGAGTAGGCAGACCGTACTTTGTATCTCCTTCTGATTTTCTAATGCGAGGAAAAACTATTCTTTTGAACGGAAACCGCCTAAGTTCCATCTTAGAGCAGTGGAAACAGCCTTAGTTAATGCGAAATCCCCCGTTACAAAGGTCACATATGCTGCTAAGGGGCATTCCCAGACGCTTCCAATGCAGTCTGGAGTTTTTGGGATTGTTGTCAGACGGTGTCGAGTGTTGTGGGTTTAGGTTTAGACCGACACAGAGACCCGGCAAGGTTGTGATATGGAGGGAAGAGTGTGTGGTCATTGGACGATGTGTATTGGTGGCAGGAAAACAGACTAGAAACAAGGGTGGTATCTGGAATACAGGTCCAGCATGACTATGCAATTCCTTTTCTTATGCTTTGCTAATGATTAGGGTTGATCGTATTTTTATCGACAAAAGTTGAAATGGCAAGGTTTTGATGGTGTATAAATTTTCAGTCATGCGATAATTAAGGTTTAAAATCTGTTGCATCATCTATTAGATTGCGCCATTTTCGGCGCTCCTGTCATTTTGGCGGCCAGCAAATCAGATACAGAATAGAGCAGGGTGAGATGTGTGTGCGGACGTCATCGACTGGAGATGTGTTATGGTTGCGATTGTGGAATATTCACATGACCTCGTTTAACATAGAACAGCCCTTCTGTTCAGACTTAGTGTCTATCAGCGTCTCTTAGGATGTAGGGACGTGCGCTCCTGCCTGGGCCAAACAGCTCAGCGAAATTAGTCTATTATGCACAGAGAAACCTTTCTATTAGCTGTGATCCTTCACTTTAGTTTTGATTAGTGATTTGAAGCTTTTATGTTGTTAGCTTGAGAATTTTAGAGCAGCTTTACCGCTGTAAAAGTCACGAGGGGAGCGGGGGGGGGGGGGGGGCCAGCAGGCGAATCACAGTCAAGCTAATCTTTAAAGAACAATGGATAAGTTCAACCAAGACTTAGTGTAGTATTGCTCTGCAATATCTTTATTATTACTGTTTGCTATTGAAATATTTACTGGATTATTGGGCAGCCTGAACGTTTATTGATAAACTCATTTCTAGTTACTGCTAGGTCTCTTTGTTTGGTGCTATATCTCCTCTTTTTTTATCTATATACATTTCAGATAGGTGTTCATTCTCATTTTACCCATTCCTCCTGTGTTGTTATATCCCCTTGCTGTTAAATTACAATCCGCAATCGTGTTCTGTAGTCCAGCACAGGGTTGTTTGTTGCCATAAAATACAGTGTTTCATTCGAATAACATAACAGATTCCCGTCGTTTTTTTGTCTTTTGCGACACCCAGCTTGGTTATTGATGGCTGCAGATCCACGTAATCTTTAATACAGCTATTCTATAGTCTCCACAGGTGTGAATTGTAAGGTGCAAAAAATACGTGTATTTACGAAACATAAAGTTAGTGTTTTTGACTTTTACGAACCCCAGCTTTGTTTCATTGACGCAGCATCACGGGTTAAATCTTAAAAACAGCAATTCTATAGTCCCACAGGTGAATTGAAAGGTGCCAAAAAAATAACGTGTATATACGAAAAACATAACAGTAGTGTTTATAGTCTTTTGGCGCACCCTGCTTGTTCTTTGACGCCAGAATCCACGTTAAATCTTAAAACAGCAATTCTATAGTCAACACAGGTGGGATGAAAGGTGCAAAATATACTGAGTATCTATTCGAAATCATAACAGCAGTTAGGGTTTTTTGCACTTTTGCCCAGTCAGATTTGTTGATGTCATCTTGCAGTTAAATTCTGAATCCAGCAATTTTTGTTTTAAGTAGAGGGATTTGAGTATAAGCTGTGATTTTGCCGTCTTTTAATTAGAGACTTTCACAAAACTATTACTTACCGTCTCAAATATTTTTTTATTTTCTGAACATGGCGAAATGCAGTGGTATAGCGAGCAGAGAGGGGGGTAGCTCTGGAGGTTGAGGTACGAGAGATGGGTAGTGCTCCTTCCAGTGCTGGCGACAACTCGCATTGGCCAGCGGACTCATCAGTGGCAGGGACAGTCAGGCCTGTCATACGCTGGGTCAGGGCCTGTGATTCTAAGTAACGACTCGTCGACATTCTGTCCTTCAGTGTTATTGCAACCTGCATCTAGCAGTCTTTCCTCCTCGTCCTCCCAGTCACGGCCCAAATGTCGTCATCAGAATCATCAGCATACGTCCAACATGAAGACAGCCCAAAATGTCCAACATCGTGTACCAACACACTGTGGTTAATCCATTTGTATGAAGACCTCTTTGATGACAAAATGCGGTTGGGGTCAGAAGGCATGTTAAAGTTCAAGAGGATGATTACAGTCTGCTCTGACGCCCAGTTACTGATGCTATCAGAGGAGCGGTGAAGGAAGCGGGCAAATTCGGCAAAAATCACGGGCGGTCGGCAACGCCTTGCAGTGACTTCTTGCGTGTAGCCCGCGCTTCTGGAGCAGAAAGTCAGGACTGACAAAGTCACCTGTGTTTGATGATGATGATGATGACGTCATTGCGGATCAATCCTGGTCTTTTCCGCAGAATTTGCTTGTGAGCGCTTAATCATTAGACGAGGAGAAGAACGTTGGGATAGTGTCTATACGGGCCCCGCCAAAAAAAGGGAGGGGGGCGGTAAAGAAGTCCGCGGATATGATTCCGCCACCACGGTCACCCGAAAACCCCCCGCCCTCGCTTATCCCCGGTAAAAAAAGGTCCGGACCTCTCAACCCTGGGCCTTCTTTTGAAAAGCCTCTGTTTTCACCCGGGCGATGTCATACCCGCCTTTGCCGTAAAGGGCTAAGTAAGGCATGAACCTTAAGGGGTTTAAACCCAACCACCAAAAATGCCCTAGTACATGCAGCGTTTGATGGTTGAAATGGGGGGGAAAAAAGGGGCCAAAAAAAGGCCAGCCCGGGACCCCGGGGGCCTCCAACCACTGTCCCCCCCTTTTCTTTTGCCTCCTCCTCCTCCCCACCACCAAGCGTTTCTCAGTGCCCATGGTCTCCAGAGTCATAAATCGGGGATCACCCCCGCTTCAGCCTCCCCCTCGCCCGAGAAACCACCACCCCAACCAAAAGACCCATCCTACCCCTTCTCCTAAGCCGTTTGACGCCCTTTCCCGCCTTTACAGCGGCCATTAACCCGCCAGCCTTCTGTTTTTCCCGGGTTTTTGGGGCAAAAAAAACCCCTTTAACCCAAACCACCCCAAAGCCAAAAAACCCTGAATTGCGGCATTGCCGGGTTTTTTCCCTTTGGGAAAAATTTTTTCCCTTTCCCATCTGGTGGACAAGAGGGTTCCGCCACGTCAGGGCCCCCTTGCCTGCCCCCAAAAACCAGATGCCGAGCAGGCTTTTTTTTAAAAGAAAAGCGTCCCTGCCCGGCCACCACGTGTCATCAAAAATTTCAAGCGCTTTTGTCTGCATCGGGGTCCGGAAAAGCCCATCTCACCACCGACACAGGGACTAGTAAGCAGGGCCCAAAGGCCGAAAAAATCTCTGTGACGGGTCATGGGTGAGCGGGGTGGATGTTTTGGGGGGGTGCGGTGGCCTCAGGCTTGGCGACGCCCTTAAAAACCCGCGGGGATGGTGCGGGGCTTTTTTTCCCCCAAAGGCCCTCTGGGGGGCATCAAGTCCCCAAGAACAAGGCCGTTTTTTAAATTAACCCTTCCTTGGGGGCCCGCCCCACAAAACAGGCGGGGATTGGGGTACGGCTCCCCCGCAACAAACCCGAGGCTGGCTGGGTGCCCAAAAACCCCTGTGCCAGGCAAGGTGGTGGGGCGAAAAACGGGGCGAAATTGCTGCCCCCCCTTAAGATCGGTAGGCTGGAGCACTTTCCCGGGCCGGGCCCACATGTATAAACCCTTTTGTCGTCCAGAAAATTTCTAAAGAGCTACCCCGGTCGGGGACTCCCTGCTGAAGAAGGTCGGGGTCTGAGTTGCACTTTCGCCTTTTGCCCCCTGCTTCGTCCCCCCGGGCTGAAATTTGCGCGCCCAGTCGGCCCCCCCCCCCCCGTAAACCCGCCCTCATTGTTGACGTGGCAACACGCTGGAATTCCCCCCTCCACTTGCCCCCAGTTTTTTGGGAGAGCGCAATGCCATTACGCAGTACAAAAGTGCCCACAGGGCCCTGAAAAAAGGCAGCGGTGCGGACCCGGGGTGTTGACCCCCCGGAGAGTGGAGGCAGGTAAAAGAGCTCTGCACCACCTTGCCAGTTTTTGAAAAGCCCCCAAAAAGGGTCAGTGCGGACGTTTCCCCTTTTGTCACCATGGCTTTTGTGGTGTTTCTTATTTCCCTGGAAGATCGTTGGACCACTTGAAACATCAGGCCCCGCCACGAAGGGAGGGGGGAGAGGGACACAGATGGCGACACGGAGCCTTTTCCCCCGTCAAACCCCCACAAGGCCCGCCCTTTTCAACTTATCGGTTTTTTCTTTAGGCAAGGGGTTTCAGGGTCCAGAGTATTTGCAAGGCGGCACCTCAGCTCTCAGGGTGCATCATCTGAGGAAAGGTCAGGGTGTTTTTGAACCCTGGGGCCGGAGGAAGGGGAAGGGGGAGGGGGGAGGAGGTATTCCTAGCCCCGGGTCCCTCCCTTTGGAAAAAAATTTGGGCTTTAAATTTAAACAGATGAGGAAGATGAGTTTGGGTTTGTCCCCCTCGACCCAGAGGCTTGGGAACTAAAGGGTTTCCTTCCTCTCACATGAGTCTTGGTTTGCCCCCATTTCCCCCCAAAACATGTTTCCCTCGCTTTTGGGCCATCAAAATGAAAAAAACAGTTACTGGGTGGCCCCCCCTGGCCCCCGATACAAAACAAAACCAGCATTTTCCCTTTCCCAAACCCACCCCAAATAAGGAAAAATGCGGGGAAAGGGGAACCTTGCTAAATTGAAAAACTGGAGACATTTTTGTGTCTGCTTCACGTTCTTCAAATGTACGGTAAAAACCCAACCCAGCGACGTACAGCAGTGAGTGCCAAGCAGCCGTAGGGGGAAAGCCAAGCGGGAAAAGGGGGCAAAGCCTAAGGGGTTTGGACCTTGGCAATCTTTATTTACCACCTCCCCAAATGCATGAAAATTGGGGGACACATACAACACCCAGAGCCCAGTTAAGATCAGGGTTTCCCACAGCGGGAGGATTTCATTACGGGACAAACGCATCCGTTTTCCCACAGATAATGGGGGAACGTTTGATTTTTCCATCAAGATGAACGGGCCCATGGATCTCTGTAAATTTTTTGGGGCCCCCAATTGCCGAGGTCACCATTAGTTGCGGTCACTTCACTTTTCCCCCCAAAAACAAAAATTTCCTCTTAAAAAACTTTTTTTTTAAAAGTTCTTTTCTTACGGAATTTTTTTTCTAAATTTCCCCAAACATTTTTCCTTTTGCGGGTTTTGCTGTGAGGAACTAAAAGACCCCAAAGGGTTTCCCTGACAAAACCCTTTTCCCCCCATTTATAACTTCATCTTTAGAAATTTTTCACATTGTCAAGGGTTTTTTTGGGGTCTTGTTTGCCTCAAAATTTTTTTAACATGGCTGAGAAGTCATTTTTTTAAATTTTTTTTGGGGTCATTTTTGTTTGTGAGATACCCCAAAAATTCAGGGGCCCTTTTGGGAAACAGAAATTTTGGCTTCTAAGGGGCATTTTTTCCTTTCCCAAAATTTTTTAAACAGGGGCGGGAAAAGGGGTCATTTTTATAATTTTTTGGAGTCATGTTGGTGAGATAAAGTATAATAAAGGGCCCTTTTTTGTAACAAAAATTTGGGGGGGGGGGGCTTCTAAGTGGGCTTTTTCTACAATTTTTAACAGTGGCTGAAACACTTTTAAAAATTTTTTGGGTCTTTGTGCTTTGAAATGCAGCAATACTACAGGCCCTATTCAAAAAATTGACTTTTGGGTTTTTCACAATTGTCAAAAGTGGCTCTTTGGGCATGTTTTAAATTTTTTGGGGGCTTTTTGCGTGCAGGCAGCTTTTTCTACGGGTTTCCATTCTAAAAAATGTTTGGGTTTCTAACAGAATTTTTTCTTCACAATTTTCCCAAAATGGGGTCAAGGGTCATGCTTTGGGAATTTTTTTGGGGCATTTTGCGGGGACATGGGGCATAATACAGGTCCTTTTTCAAAAAAAAATTTTTTTCCCAAAAAGACATTTGTTTTTTCACTTTTTCAAGGAAATGGCTCAAGGGTGATTTTTGCTGTCAGAAAAAAGGAAAAGGTAGGACATGTTAAAAGGAAAACATATTCAAAATGACTTGTTTTTTGCAAAATTCCCTTTTTTAAGCAAACAATCCCTTTATTGAGGGCAAACCCCTTTTTTTTTTACAAATTAAAAAAAAAAGAAACCCCAAAAACATGGTGGGAATTTCCCTCCGAATTTAAAAATTGTTTTTTTCTAGAATTAAATAATAAAAAATTGCATGTACAAAAAAGTTGGGAAAAAAAATTCCTCTGAATTGTACAAGGGAGGTACAGGGAAAAATTGACCCGAAAAAAGGTTATTCCAAAAGGCATGGAGTAAGGGGGCATTGGAGGAACAATATAAGGGGGCAGAGGGCCCTTTTCCCCCACAAATTTTTTTAAAAAGAGGAAAAAGAATGCCCCCGATAAAGGGCACCTGGGTGTAACAGGAGGTTAACCACCCGTATTTCCAAATAAGCTCAAATTTGGTCCACACTCATACGGAGGGTTTAAAGCGCTACCCAGGATTGATGTGTACTGAGGAAGGCTTTGGGTTCTACACTTCCCCTTTTCCCCACTCTGCTTCATCACGCAGTTTTGTTTTCTGCGTCCCTCAGGGGATTTTAAAAACCCGCGGGGGTTTAAAAATGACGGGCGCCCGCCCGGGCTCTCACCGCACCCACTGTAATGGGCCCCCGGGTCATGCTGTGGGGGCCCGGAAAAGGTGTTTGTCCAAAAGTCCATGAAAAATAAAATGGGGGTTTAAAGGGCTCCCTTTTTTTGGCATTTTTTAAAAACTGGGGGTTTTTTGCAGGTTTTGGGGCTCATGCTGTGGCCGGACAGGGAAAAGTCAATTGGGCCAGTTCAACAAAAAGGTGGGGTTGGGGAAAAGACTCCTTTTCCGGCCCCTTTTTTAAAAGTGGGGGTCATGCAAAGGTTTTGGGGTCATGCTGTGGGCCAAAGGGCAGTATAGTCAAAGTCCCGTGAAAATTTAAAAAAGGGGGTTGAAAAAACTCCCTTTTTTCCCGGCCCCTTTTAAATGGGGGTTATGCAGGTTTGGGGGTCTGTGGGGGGCCCAGGGGCCCGGTATAGTCAAGTCCAGGAAACTAAAAGGTGGTTTAAAGAAAAACCCTTTTCCCCGGGACCTTTTTTAAAACTGGGGGTTATGCAGGGGTTTTTTGGGGGATTTCTGTTGGGCCCGGACCCGGGATAGTTTAATGTTCCCCGTGAAACTTTAAAAAGGGGGTTTAAAGACCCCCTTTTTCCGGGGAATTTTTTTAAAAGTGGGGGTCCCCTGAGGTTTGGGGCTCATGCTGTGGCCCAGGAAAAGGTTTAAAATCAATGTCCAGGGGAAAAATAAAAAAGGTGGTTGAAAAAACTCCCTTTTCCCCACTTTTTTAAAATTTGGGGGTATCAGGGTTTTGGGGGCCCCCGCTTTCGTTCCAGGACAGGGATATTCTATGTCCAGTTTTTAGTTAAAAAGATGTTCATTTTCATACTGCCTTCTGGGCCCCTTTTTAAATTTGTGGGGGATGAGGGTTTAAAGGTCATTGTGGTTTCCAAAACAGGGGTAGTGGGAAAGGTTTTGTGATTTTTTTTTGTGGGCTTTTATAGCCTAAGTGTTGTGGGCCCAAAAATTAGCAGGTACCATTTGACCCGTTGTGGCTGTTTAAATTTCCAAAATTTCCAAACCCGGGTTTTGGGGGTAAGAATGAAGGGGTTGTTTTCTCTCCCATAGGGGCTTTTAATGGCATCGCTATAATGGGTGCTTTACTATCGAAAACCTTATGGGTGGTGGCCCACTATCGACTATCGCCCGATGTCGATAGCCAACGTATTCGCTCAACACTATTCTTGACAAACTCCTTATCATATGTGACAGTATATAAATAGAAATACTTAACCTGCTTCCTTCTATGTGTCAAGTTTCAAGGCTTTATTAAGGCAAAACAAAAATCATAGAACATAAGAAAAATCCTTGAAAAATTTTCAAGTTAGGAAAGTTGTTCCTTGGGACCAAGGAGGTGAAAACTGGACCTACCCCGGTCAGGGGCATAAGAACTAGGCCAAAATACAGGAAACATAGTAAGCAGAATAAGAAAGTCCAAGAGGGCAGGGCCTAGGGTTCATGGACAAGCAAGTGCAGGAAAAGGACGGGGGGGGGGTTGGGCACAAAAGGGGCTGGGGAAAAACACAGAAAGGGGAAAAATGACACGCCAGGGGGAACAACCAGGAAAGACTCCCCCAGGAGGGACGCATGGGAACTGACTCTGCCGGGGAGGGACGCATGGGAACACAACTAAACCAGGAGGGACAGCACGGGAAACGTCTACCAGGGGGGACGGGATGGGAAACAACTCCGCCAGGATGGAAGATGGGAACAGAACTCCACAGGAGGGACAGCAGGGAAAAAACTCCCCCACCGGAGGAACTGAACGGGACCGTCAAAGACAGCAGGAACATCAGGGGAAAACAAAACAAAACAGCGGAACCCCATCGGGAATGTCACAGACAGGACTTTTGGGTTTGAGGCGTGTAGCGGCCCTTGGCCCAACAAAAAATACCGGCACTGACTGTTTGTAGGAGGTGCCTTTTAAAGGAGTCTGAGGAGGGATAACTGCCTAAACAATTTGTTGGAAGAATTAATCTACAATGGAACAACCAGAAAAAAATCAAACCTACGGATTGAACACACGATGCGTTCAAGTAAAGGAATTTGCGTTTGTTACACTAAGTCTACTGAAATTTTTTTGGGATGCCCCATCAAATCTCCAGTTGTGTGTCCAGCCATCTTTTCAGCTTTATGCATCTGTCCTGACCTTTGAAATGTGTGTTTTTAAAAAATCACAGGCCCATACAGATGTGGACCAGGGAACCCCGTAGGGCAAAGAAAATATCTGTAATAGACCTGAAAAAAAAAAGTTTCAAATATTGAAACAGGATAGTTTAACCCCCTTTTCAGGGGCAGCCAAGATTGGTTTTCTGATACCTAACTATACTAGAAGGGCAGAGTTGGTTTTTAATCTAATAATTTTTATTTTAAAATACAATCAATTTTGGGTTTTATTTTAGGAAATCCTTCTTATTAGAGCAGTACCTTGCCAAACGCTTATCAACAGTGTCCTCCTGGGTTTTGGGTGAATCCAGAGATGTGTTCTGTGAGGAGACCCCCGTGTTCAATTTTGTGCAGCCCATCAAAGGGCTTTTTGCATTTCTGTGTTCTTGATATCAAGGGTCCTTTTCATATCAATAATTACCTCTTTTAAAATTTTTAAAGTTTTAAATCATCAAAATAATCTTTAACTTCTGCAAATAGATTTTTTTTTAAATGTTCTTGTTAGATTTGTTTTTTCAATATAGAAACAAATTGTCACTAGAAACCTTCTCAAAAAAATGGCAAAAATTAACGAAATTCAATAATGACCAATGATACTAATAGAGCTTGACCCC
>JAODAL010062593.1:0-19679 GCA_025379985.1 Phyllomedusa bahiana | reverse complement strand
ATTGATTTTTTTTCCCCGTAAAATAATGATTTTGAAGCATTTTTCCTTTCATCTCTATGTTTTGTGGTTCATCTGTTATTCCTCTTAGAGATTTGTTATAAAACTGTCAACTGGGTGTTCCCCATTAGGGTTGTCCCGAAAAAGTTCAACATTGTCCAATTAATTCTGATAGTTTTGGGTTTTTAAAAGGGGGCACCCCCCCTTTAAAAACAAAGAAAAGATAACGCCCACGACAGTTTCAGTCAACATGTCAAAGAGGAATAAAAAAAACAGCCAACATAGACTTATATAAAAAGCTCCATATTGTTTATTTTTAAGAAGGTTTTCATTAAGACAGCAGCGGACATCACACCCTTTGGGGAAGAAAATGTGGGGTTTGAATGAGCTGTGGAGGAGTCCTTTGTCCCCCAAAAATGAAGAAAAATTGCCATATGGTCAGTTTGAATGACCTTGCTTATGACCCTTTATTTATGCATTAAAATGGAATTCCCAGCCGCGATAAACAACGTGCGAAGTGGGGGCTTTGCCCCTTATAATTCTAGGGGCTTAAAGCACACTGAGTAAATTTTGCTTGCGACTCAGACTCTCATCGAAAAGAATGGAGAGAGGCATGCATGTGTTTCCTACTCTCATTTAACTGCAGTAGTGTAGTGTACATCCCTGAACAAAGCTAGCTCAATCCCATCTGTCCAACCCCCTAGATATTGCGGTCAGTAGTGTCCAGGTGGGTGCATCCATGAGCACCCCTGCACAGGATGTGGGGGCCTATTTGGTTTCCAGCGAGGCACATACCTACCAGTCCTAAAAGGGAGAGCAAAGAAAAAGCAAATAAATTTAAAATGTTTAAACAAATAAAAATTAAATAAATAAGAACAAACTTAAAACCTCTGACTTTCACCCCCTTCCGAAAGAAACATTATAAAAACATGACAGAATTGCCTTTCATTTCCTATCCAGCATCACAAAAGACAAAATAAAAAGTGGTGAAAAGTTCTTATGTTCTCCAATAAAAATGTTAACTGATCCCGCAAATAAAAAGCCCTCACACAGCTCCATCAACAAAAAGAAACAAAGTGCTGGCCTTAGTTTCCCGGACCAAAAACAGAATTTTATTAAGTGGGGAAAATGATTTATGGTTTGAGGAAGAGCTTTAAAAAATGGGGCTTAGTCGAAAAAGGGGGTTTGGGGCTGAAAAAAAGGGAGAAAAAAACTGATGCTACACCACTGCTGTAAACACTGAAAAGCAGGGGAGAAACTTTAGAGGGTTTGAAGAGAGCAGCCACACTACAAAGAAGCACCAGTATTTTTGGCCACATGGTGGATGGGGGTATTTAGTTGGAGCTGTTAAAAAGATTCACCTTAAGTTTAATGTGAAGTGCCTATGTACTTGAGGGTATTATGGCTCTGTGCAATATCCAAGCTGTACAGAGCTGTAATATGGTTCTTATATGCTTCTTTGGGACCCTAATGCCTCTGATTTCATTAATTTCATTAATATACTTCTGTTCAGGCCTAGATTTAAAAGGGGGTTCCATTTTAAAGGGTTTGCTTTCAAAAAAAAATTTTTCTAAATACATTTTGATATTTCCTTGGTCAAGAGATTAGAGGGATTTGTATCCACTCCAAGTACACAGAACTTTCTTTGGCTACCACCCTGCTTTCATTCCATTAAAGAGACAGGGGGGTGATGTCATCTGGTCAAAAAGAAAACTTTATCTCAAAAAAATTTGTTTTTACAATAACAATTGTTTTCACTCCTCGGAGCACTTGAGCTTTGTTTCCCCCAAAATAATATCCGCACTTATTCTCTTAACAGCTCAGCTATTTTAAAGGACAAAATACAAATTACGCTTAAAAACCCCCAGCCGAGGATCAGAGTCCCCAAATCTTAAACGTGTGTGAAATAAACCCCCCCGAGCAAGCCATGTGCTGCACCCTTTCAGCAAAAAAACAAGTCCACTGCGGGTCACAGTCCCCTGTGACTTAGGGACTAAGTATGGGGGAGCCATTCTATTCTAGAAGTAATACTTTTAGGGGAAGTAGCTTCTTAGCTCTCCATTAGAAATAACCCTCCATATGCTTCTGCATTAGATTTGAAGACATACAGATGAACAATAATGCACTCTGTAGGTACCCTATTAAGGCACTGTAGAAACATAATTGTAAAATAGCCAAGCGTTCAAATCGGTCATCAAATAATTGACTCAGATTACCCAACAATGTGTCCTGCTTCAGAATTCTGGGGTATTTTGTCTTATGTGTTTACACCAAGACTTCTTTCCTCTAAACCGCCATGTGTGTCTGCGCCATTAAGATAATTTTGTCACAATTCATAAAATTGATGATTAATAGGAGACAATGCTTCAGTGATTCCAAAGCTCATTAGTCTTTTTCACATAAAAAATAAAAGGGACTAGCTGGGTGTTCATTTATTATTTTTGTACTTCTGTTAATTAGAACCAATTTTATTCAATTATGATTTCATTCGGGTTTTGTAGAATTGATGAAGGAATAAATCTTTGCTATCTGTCCTATTGTTTGAAGAACAACCCTTAATCTCCTCTCTTTTAGCCATTTAGACCTCAGTTGAACTTGGGAGGATGAATTATACTAATGTCTGAGCAGCAATTTAGGGCCAACCGTGCAGAATCATTAGTTAATCTCGGTTGGGACGTAATCATATATCGTTTCTCATTCTAATTTCACTAATTGCTTTTAAATATGTTCATTTATTACAAGGAAGTTGTCTATTTATCTGTGTTTAAGGCGTCCATGTTTTTGAATATGTCTGTTTGGATCATCAATATCATGTTTACTAGTGTTCATTCAGTCCATTAATCAAGCATTTTAATTGACTTTGATGATGCTAATATTTCCAGATGATGATTTTAGAGTTCTTGCTTCTAGGAACCTCCTTCCTACTGTAAATATGGTGGGGTGAACCTAAATGTGCAATACCTATTCCTCCTAGGAGACAATACCTTCTGTGCTGTAGGAGACGCCATGTGACGCCATGAGGGCCCGATACATTTAATTGTGGGACTATTCCTCAAAAGATGATATGCTAATTGTTTTTAATGTTAATATATTGTAAGACGTATTCCTGGTTTATTGATTAGCTTAAAACATGTAGGCAAAGGTAAATAAAGACGGTTACCAAATACAATCCTATACTGATTTTGCTTCTCTTCAGAATTAGGAGAAGATCTTATCTTCTGCTTTTGCACACAAGCTTCTCTAGTTACCAGCCACCTTTATCTGCTCTTACAGGCTGTAGCAGTTGAAATGGTGACATAGTAGTGGTTGAAATGATGACATCACTCACTGCTGTTTTTCTTATCTTAAAAGACGGAAGGTAATTACTTACTGACAAGCTTTAACTCTTCAGAACTCTGTAGTCTTTGGCATTACAGTTTACCAATCTCCTACACTAATGTCACTATAACAGGCTCAGCTAAGAACAGCAAAGCTGATATGCCAATCACCAATCATCATGGTCAGACAACACCATGTCATTAATGCTAATTTATTTTTTATACATTAGAGGATGAAATCCTCAGTGTAAAATCCTGGAAAAATCCTGATGTATGCACCAAGCATGTTGTCCGACTATGTTTAGCAATTCAGTTACAGGGTATACCAATGTACTACATACCGCCTAAATGTATCAAATAAGCAGGGGCAGAACTACCTGAATAGCAGCCATACATGCTGCTTTAGGAGGACTGGTGCATCATACCTCAGGATGCCTGACATCGCTGTCTTGAGTGTTCAGAGGCATGTGTCCTTGATCCCTGGGTCTGTGCTGTTTATTTAACTGTTTGGGCCTTGTAGGCCTAATGCCTATTAGACGTCAGCCACGCATCCTGACACAGTTGGCATGATAAAATCACATCATCACACTGCCTGCACCAGGCCTGCTGCTTACTGGGAAACAAGGAGAGGTGAGTTTATTTTTTTATTTGATTTCACTAGTGAGGTCGCTATAGATGTTGGGAGAACTACCTAATTGAGTCATAACTACATGTAGCCTACCAACCTGACTAATGAGGGCACTACCTACTGGGGACTACCAAACTACCTGGGGCTTACCAACTTGCCTACCTACCTAACTGGGACCTACTAACCTACCTAACAGGAGTGTACCCACATAACTGGGGCCTTACTACTGTCCTGGGGCCTACCTTCCAGGGATTTACAAACGTATCTACCTGAGGCCTACAAACCTAACCTCCTGGGGCTTACCAACCAATTTAAGTACTACCAACCTACCTGACAGGGGATTACCTACATACCTTGGGCCTTTCCTGATTACCATTCTACCTAGGTTCTTGCCTACCTTCCTAGAAGGGGCTCTGCTGATCTACCTGGGGTTTTGCCTGCCTAACTATAAAGACCCCCTGATTACCTATCTGTGGCCTTACCTGCCTGGGGTCTTGTCGCCTACCTACCTACTTACCTGTATCCATGACTACCGACCTACCTACATGGAATCTTGTTGTCTGCTTACCTTCTTACCTAGGACCTTCCCTGCCTACATATCTACCTACCTCGGGACTTGGTAACCTAACAGGAGCCTTTTCTATGTACCTATCTTCCCTATATGTTTAGCTGGGGTCATACCTACCAGTGGCCCTACCTAGCTTCCTACACACCTTCTGAGGTCTTACCATATATCTACCTAGATGCCGAATAGGGAGGGAGGAGCTACCTTTTTAAGAGCATGGTTTTGGCTAATTATTTTTGGGGGGTTACCTGCTTAATTGGAGCTACCTATCTAAAAGAAGGGGGCCTACCTATCTATAGGGCCATACTTAGTATTTATGCTGCTCCAGGCACTCTAGCTACCTTTTAGCTAAATGTTGACTAACCTTTTTGTATTTTGCAGGTTTCCCATCTATACTATGTAGGACTCTTTAGACTATGTCAGACCACCGTTGGATCAATTTCTTATTGTTGGGGAGTGTTTATTTAAATAAAGTGTTTTTTGTGTTTCGGTGTGTTTTGTATCATTTATTTTCATTGTTAGTAATTGAAGTGTATAATAGACGCATCTCCATTACAAGCATTGGGGATTGGTGTCAGCCAATGATAATTTTCATCACCCGAAGGCTGACACTAACCCCAGTACCCAATGCACCAGGTGTACTGGAAAGAGCTGTGTTCCTGTCAGAAGTGTATCCTCCAATCTGAAGTTCCTCTCCTGGGGCAGTTGCAGGCTGGTATTTTTAAGGTAGGAAGGGCCCAATATTCAAGGACCTTCTCATTCTTGATAGTATTAGTCTTCAGATTCAGTTTTAATTCTGCTAGTTATAAAAAATGTGTGTAGGGGAGTGTCCACATTTTATTTTATGATTTATTTATTGAAAGACTATAAATAGACATTTATTTCTGGTCAATAAATAAACAATTAAAAGAAAACAACATGGGGTTTCCCCTTTTTTTTACACCCAGCCAAGGTAAAAACAGCAACTGTAGGCTAATATTATCAGGATGGAAAGGTCTATGAATATTGGGCTCTTTCCATCCTAAAAATTCCAGCCCACAGCCACCACAGAAGAAGATAATTACATTCTGGTTCTTACCTGTACCCTGGTTTATTAGGTACTGAGGTATTAGTAAAAGGGGGTTAGTGTCAAATTTGGGGTGACAGTAAACACGGTTGGCTGACACAAAGCCTTAGTGGTAGTAATACAGAGATGTCTGTTAGACACCTCTATTACTAACTGTGGAATAAAAAGTAACACAAAAACGCTTTGTTTAAATAAACATTCATCCAACCACATCCTTCATTGAGCATTTTATTATAGAAATTGACTCAAAGCTGGTCCGACATAGTCCACAAAGTCCATCATAGTTCAACTAGGAAATCTGTAGAAAAAACAGAAACACTACCGGAAGAATGACAGTACTAAACTCCATCCACTGAAGACCATTCCTGCAGCTGGTCTTCTGAGCTGTAAGGAACGGAGTTCAGACTGAGCACTATGATTCTGAGGGATTCAAGTTGTAGCATAATCTCCAGGGATTTAGTCCTCTGTTCCCCCACACTATCCTAGGAGACTGTGCCTCTAAAGTATGGCCTGTACCCACTCCCCTTCCCCCACCATTGTGTTATGAAGCCTACACAAAACACAATCCCGACCAATTATCCCATAACCTCTCCCCCAACTACAACTATTATCCCATGGGGAGTTTGTACAGAGGTGAGGGACAGGTAGAGAGGTGCTGGAAAAGTGAGGATTCTAAGATATGTTCATGCAAATTCTGCAGGGATGAATCGTGGCAGGAAGAAGTAATCATGGTAGTCTGGACTGGATAGAGAAGAAATGGGATAGAGAACAACTAGTGAAGAAGTCACTGATGAGTCACTAGATGAAACTGCCCTGTAATCACTTATATGTTTGCAGAGGGCCTGTGTAAAACTGGCTTTTCTTTTAAAGGGTACTGTATAGCAATAATATTGGTTTTTGTTACTTCTTTATTAGTAGTAGTGTGGGGGTTTATTCAGTCACTAGTGGTGATAATTTGTGGTTTGTTCTGGAGGTTTTATTGGGGGCCCTTATGCAAAGCATTTTTTGGTAATAAAGGGTCTTTAGTGGATTTGTTTGGGTACATATGATGGGATATGCAGGGAAAGGTATTTGCACTTTGAATTATTTAGTAACTGTATGAGTATTATTGAGAGGTACTGGTACAGGAGAAGGGGGTAGGCCCATTCAAAGTTTGTTATGGGGCCAGGTCTTCTTTAGTTATTCCTCTGCCCATAAGGACATGATTTGGTGTTTGTCTAGTTTCTGTTGGCCCTGAAAGGGGAATTTTGGGTCCTACAGCCATTTGCCCTTTTTAAAAGTCAGTCATTAGTTTAGGACTTTTGAGGGGAAAGATTTGGGATGACATCAGTGATAGAGGTTCCGGTGTTAGGGGTAGTCATAGGGCAAGATTTTAAGGGATAGCATAAGGAGAATGAGCTAGGGACAGTTATCACTATTACTCTTCTGTTCCTGGAGTGTACATGCATTCAAATCTGACTTTGTCCACCTGCTGTCCATTTGTGGTGAATCTTTTTACTTATATATTTCATATTGCCTCTTTATGCGACTGATGATAAACTTATTGAGTTGCTTGTTGTTGTTTGGAGTCCACCAGCGTTTTTACAATATCCATTTTTGTATATCTAGGAAAACAAGCAGCATTTACTTTTTCCATATTATTATACATTTCAATGGAAGGGGCCATGTGCAAAGAAGAAATTTGGGGGCCAAGTTTTTAAGGAGGAAAATCAAACTCCCATTTTCACAGAAATGGGGTTTCCCTAAATTTAAACCCCGCACCTATAGAGATTTTGGGGCACATCCTGTGAATATGAAAGAAATGTATAAGCTAGGAATATCACTTTAAAAGTTATGGACTTGTTCTCAGTAGATGTTGGGAGCATTTTCAGGTGTACACTATACAGCAAAGATACACATCAAACGTTGTGAACATGAAAATGTAAACCTACATGGCATGTTAGTGCATTTGCACAGTAGCTATAAAGTGGAATGAAAACAAAAAACGTCTGTCATAAGGAATTTCCCCAAAAATTTTTTGAGGCCCCAAGGCTTTTTGCAAATTGGCTGCATCAGTCACATGACACTGTCCGATGTCACTGACCTCTGTAGATAGTTGTGAACAGTATCTAAAAAAGGGATGTGACTTAGGCTTAGTTTACATTTGCGTTGGATGTTCTGTTCGGAACCTCTGCAGCAGAAGTGAAAATGGAAGCAATTGGATCGATTTCACAACGGTCACCCATAGTGCCCAGGGGATTTAATAGTTAAAATGGGTGCATCACTTTCTACCATGGTGTAACGGCTGTGGTATGGACCCCTGGGCCACCGAAACGAGGGGTAAAAACCCCACGCCAGGGAAGGGAATCTAAGAAACCCCGTTTCCCCAAAACGCCCGCCGCAAAGCGGGATGGACTTTGCTGCGGCGGGAACTACCAGGTCTTTCCACGGGCGGGACTTCCCTGCGGTGGTACCCAAGGAAAAGGGTGGTAGAGAACGGAGGCTAGCGAGCAGGGAAGGGGAATAGTTCAGGACAGGCGGCGGGGTTTTCTGGTCAGGAAAGGGGAAAGAGTCTTTTGGAAAAGGGAAAAGGCAAAAAGACAAACCCTTTCTCTAAAGGTCAGGGGGCACAAAAGATCCGGCAGGGGGCGCCAAGGAGAGCCATATATAGGGCATTTGGGCCGGGAAATCACCAATTACCGCGCACTGGCCCTTTAAGAGAGGGAAGACTGGCGCCTCCCCTTTAGAGAAGGGGAGAGCGCCCCCCTTTGGGGGCCGCCGGGATCGGGAGCAGGGCGGGTAAGTTTTTACACGCCGGGGACAGCGCGCACACGGATGGGCCCCACGGACCGTCCCGGGGCACTCGCCAGGGGCCCCCACGAGGGGGGTCAGGGAGACGCGCGCCCGCCCGGGGGAAAACGGTCTGGGGTGCCGTTTTTTACAGTACCCCCCCCCCCCCCTTAGGCCCCCCTCTCTTTCCCCCCTGGAGGAACCAGAATGAGTTACGGTCCAGGATGTTGTCCCCCCCCGTTCCCACGACCTTTCCTCGGGCCCGAACCCCCCCATCGATGAGAAAGTACGCTTCCCCCCGGGACACCTTATTCCAGATCTCCTTCACGCGAATACGTTAGAGCACCCCCCCCCGGGGAAGGGGGGGGCACCTTACAGAAAAAACGGTTAAAGACCGGGGGGTTTGAGAAGCACACATGAAAGGAGTTGGGGATACGCTGGGGGGGGGGGACGGGAGTTTACGGGCCCGGGGTTTAGACGTCTGAGCACCTCAAGGGCCCTAAAAGCGGGCCCCAATTTGTAGCTTGGGATCTTAAGCCTGACATACTTGGCAGCCCAAATTTTATCGCCGGGAAAAAAGACGGGGGGAGGCTCCTTCCTTTTTCCGCCTGACTTTCATGCATCCCGAACGGAGCAAGGACTGGGGTCAGGGCCCAAATAGCTTCTTTCCCGGCCCATTTTTCTGCCAGGGACTTCGGACTGAGAGGGCAGTGGGAGAGGAGGGGGGGGATGCGGGCCCCGTACACAATATAGAAAGGGGGGCCCCCCTGCCGGGAAATCAGGGAATTAAGGAAAATTCACCCCGGGGAGTAGGTCACCCAGTCATTTCTGACGCCCAGACAAAGTGGCGCAAGTAGGCCCCCAGGACGGGTTAACCCCTTTTACTGGGCCTTTGTCGGGGGTGTAGGCGAGGAAAAAAATCGAGCTTAACCTCAACGGAAAAGGGCCCCCCAAAAATTTGGAGACAAACGGACTCCGGGGGTCAGAGACAATTTGCAGGGGCATCCCGGTAGGCGAAAGATGGGGGTAAAAAAATAGGTTAGCCGGCGCGGGGCCGAGGGAGACCGTAGTGGACAAAGTGAGCCTCTTAGAGAAACGACGTAACCACCCAATCAGGGTGTTCCAAGGATGGGGAAGATGGGTTAAAAAATCCATCGCCCATGAAAACCGGGGGCTAGTAGGGAGGGGGCGGGGGAAAGCGGAGCCCGACTGGCCTGTGCGAGGTGTTTTGTTACGGGGAAAGGTGGCACAGGCCTCAAAAAATTCCCTTAACGTCCCTAGCGAGGTCCCCCCAGTAGAACCCCTGAGAAAAGGAATGGGTTTTGGGCGCCCGGGGGGTCCCCGGGCCACCAAAGACATGCCCCCCCTTCAGGATCTTTGCGGGTGGGGGCCCCTTGTCTTCCAGGCGGGACATTCCCCAGGTCGCAGGGCGAGAGGACAAAAACCTCCGGGGGTATTTTAAAATCTCCGGGGATTTTTCTTCTCCGACCACATCAGAAGCCGAGATAACGCATCCGCCTTCACATTTTTTTCTGCCGGACGGAAGTGGTTTTTGGAAATCAAATCGGAAAAAAGAGCGACCCCCTAAGCCTGGGTGGATTTGGGCGCTGGGGCCGTCGGGGGTACTGGGTTTTTGTGGTCAGAATAGATACTGATGGGATGCCGAGCACCCTCCAAGATAACGCCATTCCTCCCGGGTAGTTGATGGCTAACAACTCCCGGTCCCGATTTATAGTTCCTTTTCCGCCGGTGAAAAGTTTTAGAAAAGAAGCCCCGGTACGTTTTCCCCCCCCCCCCTTGGCCCCCTTTTTGCGTGAGAGCACCGACCCCCCCGACGAGGCTCCACTTCAAATGCAAAGGCTTAAAGGGTTTTGGCCCTGACAGATAGAAACGGAGGCAAAGGGGAGACTTCAAAATCGAGAAAGCTTCCCCCCGCCTGGGGGGGCCACTTTGTGGGTTTGCTTCTTTTTTTGTGAGCGCCCCAATGGGTGCCACCCTTGGAGAAGTAGGGGTGAACTGCCGGTAATAATTACAGAATCCCCGGAAGCGTTTTTATAGCCCGAAGACCAACAGGGGAGGGCCCTTGAGGACGGGAGACAGCTTGGGTGGGGCCTCTGCAACCCCTTTGGGCCCCGGGTTTTATCCCCGGGGAAAGGGGGGCTGGTCTTTTGAAAAATGCACTTTCCCAACTTGGCGTATAGGGGGGGTTGGCCGGAGGCGCCTAGAACCGGCGGAGTGAACACGGGGATCACCAAGTCCGGGAGCCCAAAAGTCGTCCAGGATACTACACACATATACAAGAGACCCGAAGATTCGTCACGAATTCCGGAAGAGGCTGGGGCTTACAAAGCCGAATGGCTGACCCAAGTATTCGAATGCCCTCCCTGGGTTAAAACCGTCTTCCCCCTCTCGCCCTCCGGATGGGGTGAGATATAGGGTCCCCTTAATCCCTTTTTTGGGGAAACTTCGCACCCTTTTGACATCAAAAGCTCAGAAACAAAAGGCAAAAGATACCGTTTTTTCACCGTGATCTTATTAGCCCCCCCTAATCAATGCAGGGGCCAGGTACCCCCTTCTTTTCCACGAAGAAAATCCCCCCCCCCTGCGGGAGAGGAGGATTTCCGTATGAACCCCTTCTGGAGTTCTCCCCCAAAATATTCAGACATAGCTTTAGTCTCGGAAAGGACAGGGGGTAGATCGGCCCCCGGGGGGGACGGTTTCCTGGGAGTAGGTCGATCGGGCAGTCGTAAGGTCGAGAAGAAAGGGTCTCCCCCTTTTTTTCTCCGAAAAGACATCGGGGAACCCCCCCATAATCGCCGGGGAGGCCCCAAAGTTCGCGGGGGTTTGGGAAGTCGGTAAGCACCCCAGGTTTCCCCCAACAACGCTCAGGGAGTTGGGCCCCCAGCGAGTGATTTCACCCCACGTCCAGTCAGGTAGGAGAGTGGGGGCGCAGCCCCGGAAGCCCGAGAAGAAGCGCCCAAGAAGAGGTGGAACACGAGAAGGCGATTTCCCCTTATGTAGGACTCCCACGTGAAGAGACAGAGGTTGGTGACGAACTGTATAGTGTCGTTAGCAGTTCACCCCGCTGAAAGAAGAAAATACCAGGGGTTTTTCCAACCGGACACCGGAAAAAAACGGTACTTTGCACACCAAGGAGCTTTAATAAAATTCCCGGGGCCGAGCCAGAGTCGAAGAAGGGGGAGGTCGGAATGAAGGTCATTCAGTCCCCAAATTTAAAAGCAACATCATGCGGGGAGGAGGGAATTTTCACCCAGGGGGCCTCTCCCCCGAACCCTAGTGCGGGAGTTTCCCGGACTTTTGGACGTTGGGGACAATTTTTTTTGGAAGTGCTCAGGACTGCCGCAGAAGGCAAAAGGTTGCCCCAAACCCACGTAGGGCCATTCTTGCTCTGAGAGTGTACCTTGTCACCTGCATAGGCTCCCAATAGGGAGTGGTGCGATTGGTAGGTTTCTCTGGAACAGGGAGCTAGCAGGGATACCGGGGTGTACGTGCCCCATCTTGTTCTTGCCGGAGCTCCCCTCCCTCTCGGCAAAAAAGCACGTCAATGCGGGTACCCAAATGAATTAACCCGCTGAGAGAGGACGGTTTTCTCTTCGGGGCCCGCACATCCCTTTTTTCCTACTCAAAGACCCCTTTGAAGGTGGGGCACCAGGGCACCTCGTTCCAAACAAATCTTTTGGGTGTGTGCGAACTGCACTGCGTAGTCCCTCCCACCCACGGTCCCCGGCAAAAAGTGAGGAGGCAGTCTCGGCAGAGGATCCCGGGCCGGTTCCTCAAAAAACGCTCGGAACTCCTGGGGAAGGACTCAGATCCTTGTCACAGGGGCGTTTTTACCCACAGAGGGTGGCCCCCTGAAAAAGGGCCTTCCCCCAAAGCAGGTGACCCGAAAGCCACTTTGGAACGCCCGAGGGGAAATGGCCGCCTTTTCAAGTGCATTGAGCACTGGGGGATGAAGCCTCGGGGACTGCTTGGATCCCCTTCAAACTTGGACGGTAGCGGTAACCGGGCTTGGGGACCCCCCCGTTGCGGGTGGAGTGGGGGGAGGCGGGGTAGCCAAAGGGGGATTTTTCGGCAGGGCTGGTTCCCAGGATTGCGTAACTGACGGGCAATGGGCCCAACCCCGTGAGCCTGTTTCGCAATTTTACTGACTTTGCGCCGACGCGCAAGGTCCGCTTTCCAGGAAGGGACCTTGGCGGGATCCTGCGGACTTATGTAACGGCTGTGGAGGGGGTCCGCGGGCCCCCCGCAAGCGAGGGGGAAGCCCACGCCAGGGAAGGAATTAATAGAACCCGGGTTTTCACCAGGCCCGCCGCAAAGCTGGGCCTGCGCGGGAAACACAGGTCTTTCCACTTGCGGACTTGCCTCGGGGGTAGCCCAAGGGTAAGCGTGGTACAGAAACGGGGCTGAGGGGTATTTTGGGGCAGGGAATAGGTCCGGAAAAGGCGGGAGAGGGTTGTGGGCAGGGAAAAAAGGTCGGTCTGGTACACGGAAGGGAAACAAGGAACGAACCGCTTACTCTAAAGGCTCAGGGCACTAAAAAATCCCAGGGGCTCCGGAGGGGAGCCAATATAGGGCATGGCCGGGAATCCCAATTACCCGGGGCCCCTGGCCCCTTTAAGAGAGGGAAGACTGGGGCGCGGCGCCTTAGGAACGGGACACGCCCCCCCAGCGTTGTGGGCGGCCAGGAGTCGGACGGGGGCCGGGTAAATTAATACACGCGCGGGACGGGGCGCACACGGACCGGGGCCACGGACCGTGCCGCCACTCGCCCGCGGCCCACGAGTGGGGGTCGGGGAGAGCGCGCGCCCGCAGCCCGGGAAACGGTCTGCGGTGCCGCTTGTTACACATGGTGTCAGTCGTTGAGACAGTAAAAATAGTGCAGGTTGCTGTGCTATTTTATCCGTCATTCCCAACGGAAGATTCGACAGAACCTCTGACTCATATGTGAACCATGCCTTAGAATGATGTTTTACTTAAAATGTGCCAAAATTATGTCAAAAATTTAGCGCCAAATATTGATTCAAAGTAAGTCAATACAGAGGTGGCATAAGGAAAAGTGTCTGACATGTCTAACAAAATGTGTCAAATCTTTCACACAACATACACAACTTTGATAAATACGGTTCATCTCTTTTTTCTTATAGTTTTATGATCAGCTTTAGATTATTACAATAAATCTGCCTTCATTATATGTGAAGGAATACATCATTTGATGCCTCCCATAAATTTATTAACACTGGCAGCAGAGAACTGGGAGATGGCGACGTTTGTGCAATTCTCTCCATTAATTTTTATGGGAGTTCTGAATATAGCCAAGTGAGTGTGGTTGGCTTTATTCAGAACTCCCAAATTCATGAACGGGGGAGAGCTGAGCAAGCACGGCCATCTCTCCGTTCTCTGAGGTCGACTCGTAGCAAGCTACGAGCTGGCCTCACAAGGCGTTTTGCAAAGTGTAAAACCCCTTTAAGTTTTTGGTCCTCTAATATTTCCAAGTCCCTTTCAGTGTTTACAGAGTGCTTTACTATTAACAAAAAAATCTGTACCTCATTGGTTATTAATGATCCTTACAGCTGGACTTAGAAATAAGGCTATGTTCACACGGCTTATTTTAGGACGTATTACAGCCCGTAATTTGCACTGTATTGCGCTAATTACGGGGCGAGATACGTCCCAGTTATTACGGTAATCCACAGTTCTCTTATAGAACTATGGACTACGTCTCCTCTCCCACAATACGGCGAGCGGGGAGAGAAGTGACATGTCAATTATTCACGGCGTATACGCGGCAAGAATAATGAATGTCTATGGGGCTGGCGGGCTGTCGGCCCCCCGCCCCTCCCTTGTACACACGGCATAATTGCGGGGCAAAATACATCCCGCAAGTAAGCCGTGTGAACATAGCCTAGGGATACTTTAAACCACAGTATAGAGTGGGTCCAAATTGATGAAAAACACTAAGAAACTGAAATGATTAAATATCATAACTTGTGTGTCTTGAAATATTCTACAGTAGTCAATAATAATTACCTATGTCTGCCTGGAAATTCAAGCTGTAGTGTAGACTGGAGATGATACCAACTGGGTCATTGCCCCATCACAACGATAAAGAACCTCCCCTCTTCATTCACCCTATACTTCCTCAGCTCTTATTGCACTGCAGCCTGTTCCCTCTGACATAAACCTTCCCTCTTATCTTGTACAGCTGCAAACCTCCAGAGCTTGGCTGCTGTACACATCTAACACATCAGCAACATGCTGTAATCCTGACTGCTGATCCTCGCTGTGCGCAAGGACTGGAGCAACTTTTCACACACAAGAATCCCCCATTGCCTGCATCTCATCCTTCAAAACACCATGTGCAAGAACAACTCATAGTAAGTATATGACAGAAACTTCTTGCCTACATGTTCTCAATGCAAAATATAACCCTTCAAGAGCAAACCATGTGTGAATATAGACTGCACAGAGTATTAGGACAGAGGTCATGCTGGGATACTGGGCAGAATAAGGACAGATCTGATTTTGCAGCAGACTTTTATTGTCTTTGATAAGTCTATACATGCTAATCTGTTTAAAGACATGGCAGATGGTTTGAGAAAAAGTAATGAACTCCAGAACTGAGAGTGCAAAGGGAGATAAATTAGTCTAATGTGACGTCTCGTAAAAAGTCATGAAATGCCAGTAATGTGTCGTAAACAATTTAAATGGAATACAAATGTAACAGGGACTGACAGCCACTCAAGACACAATGCGGATTTTCCGGCTCAAAGTATAATTGATAACTAATCACTTAGAGGAGGATGCTAAATGCTCTGGATGATTGAATTACATTAATCTGCATGAGATCTTTCACCATTTTACAGAGGTAGCAGAGATGAGTTAGTCTAACACAGGACAGTGAAGCACAATTCAGCTTGACAGTCTATTCAGTGGTTTTCCTAATGGCTGTAGCTAAACCTAGTGATTTACCGTATGTCAACTCTAAGACTTAAAGTTTTGTGTCAAGGTAAACGCTGCTTGATCTGTCAGCAACCCATGAAAATAAGTGATGAAAAAAAAAAGAGCAAATCAAATGCAGATGTAGCAGAGTTGAATTGGTTATTTACCTCTTTGTTTTCTCTCAATGGAACTGAATTAATGCAGTGTATTCGTCTGTGATAATTAGGCTGTGTCCACACGACAAAGGACAAAATACTCGTCGGATTCAGAATCCTACAACCTGGTTGTCCGACGAGTATTTGAACACTATTTTGCACAAAAACCTGAGGATTTTTAACTTGTTTTTCGTTTTGAGGCTTGGTTTTAGGCTCGGTTTTTCAATCAGTTTTTGCATGATAGAGCACTAACAGGTTTTGGACGCGGATCGTCGCCAAAAAACGTGCCAGTAAAAGCTTTCTGGTCGTTTTTAATATCATCCCAATTACTTCAATAGTAAAATTTCTGCTGTTTTCTGAGTAAAATCGGATGTAAGAGTGAACATTTCAAGTTTTTTTTTTTTTTTTTAAAAAAACAGCGGTTTTGAAATCCGACCAAATCCGAGTTGCGTAAACTACAGCTCAGATTTTCTATTGAGGTCTATGGGGTTGGTTTTATAGTTCATTTTTGATGGTTTTGAAAATCTGAATCATTATCAAAAACCGACTGGAAACCTTGTCGTGGAGACAGACCTGTACAGATAATCACAATGACCTGTGACAATGACTAACTTAGCTTTGCTGCATCATGAAGCCAACGGCTGTGGCAAAACTGAACATATGGTTTGGCACAGTTCTTGCAGGAATATTTGGGTTCATTTGCTAGATATTAGCCAAATTTTATTTTATTTTTTTAAGTATCAAAGATAAGTGTTCCAATCCCAGGTGTCGAAGTTGATCATTTTTAGTTCCACAGATAAAATAATTATCTGACTTATTATAGTATATAAATTATCTTATTTATAAAAATGATAGGTTCAACTCACACCAACTGTTCACATGTAGATATTGGTCTAACAGATATGTAATCTGTGTTTAAAGCCAGTTTCTACAAACGTATGTTTTGCCAATTTCTATCCAATCTGACCAAATCTATCAATCTGACTGGTATGTAAAGGGTCCACTGTACAGGATTAAAATCTGTCTCATTTACAGAAAGTTTATTGGACCATCCTTAGTATACTTCAATGATATAACTACCATATACTGTATGTGGATCTTCAAACCCTTTCCCAAATCTCCAATATTTGTTTGGTTAAAGAAAGATTGCAATATTACTCTAATTCCTGACATACTGATATATTATATTTAAAACTTTTTTTTTTTGTAATACAAGTTATATACAATATAGCATTTTAATAATTTAAAGTGTATTTCCTTTTAAAATACAATTTTCTCCTAAAACAACAGTATAAGTGAAAATAAGAAACATTATAATATGCTTCCTTCTTCTCCTGAAAGCCTCTTCCCCCTGGATCCTTATCTGTTCACTTACTCATAAATCCAAAAGGACACCCTGGCTTCAGCTTCACTGAGAGATCAGGTTATATCTGTATATTGAAGTCTTTTGAGAGAGGAAGCAGAAAGTGAGAGTTGGGGATTCTAACATATACACAAGCAGCAGCATGGAGGACATTATATATCAGTAAGGAGCAGTGTAGCTATGAGTCCAGCACTCAGGTAAGATAAAACACTCGCTATACAGCCAACAACATTTTAGAGTGTTTCTTTGATTGTCCTCTTTCTTTCCTCCTCTCTTCATGGACTCTGTGGACAGTTGTAAGCTGATCTTTTAGTGAAGTCGAGGTTCATCTCTAAAAACATCACTACTAAAATGGAATATCCGAAATGCACAAAATTATCTAACTTCAATTATACTTTGAGTCTCGAAATTGGAGATCCCAGTAGGAGTTCTGTAGATATGAAGAAACCTTATGACAAGGATTCAAATAGGGACCTCACCTCTATGGTTGGTTTAATATCCCTAACCATCTGAAAAATGACTTGGTTATTTGCCTTTATTTTATCCTTATTCGTCCATACCTTTGTATAATAATCTAGGGTTGTGTAGAACAGGTTCTCACCACCTTTTAAAATAATGAAGGCAGCCAACAGGCCTTGGCCTTTCTTTGGGTGCTTCTCCTTTGTATATATATCCTTGGATCTGGGGGTACTGTGCTGCTCTTAGTTGGTTTAGGTGGTTAGCACTGTTGGCTTGCAGAGTTCATGGACTGAAATAAATTCAAAGGTATTATGCACATGAAGCTTGTATTTTCCACATCTTCAAAGATATATATATATATATTAACAATATTTTATATATATATATTTAATAATTAAAATTATATATAATATATATAAAACAATATATTTTAAATAAATAATATATATTATATATATATATATATAAATATATATATTATGTAAAATAAATAAATAAAAAAATATAAAAATTGTTTGTGTAAAAAAATGCTTATGTATTTAGGTAATGCCCTTGTGGCACCGTCTAGGTTTTCTTGTTCTGTCTCCAAGTGTCCCCAAGGCCTGGAGGTCACACATGCTCAGTACCTTATTCCCACCTCCTGGATCTTCTAGGTTATAGGTGGCAGAGTGATTCCTGTTATTATTTTAAGTCACCCAAGGCAACCTTTTAAGTAATTTAAACAGTCTAAACTATAATTATAACTCTTACTACTATCTACACAAAAAATTTTTTAATTAATAAAAAAATCTAAATTTTTTATCTAATCTTTATTAATCTCATACTTTAATTATTATTATCTATCTATCTATCTATCTATCTATCTATCTACTATTATCTATCTATCTATCTCTCATATCTATCTATCTATCTCTCTATCTCTCTATCTATCTATCTATCTATCCAAGAAAAAATCGCAGCACTCCTTGATTCAAAAAAGTGAATTCAACTTTATTCCAACATGTCCAATGGTGAAATTTCGGCTATCAAAAGCTGAAACATCGCCATTGGACATGTTGGAATAAAGTTGAATGCACTTGTTTGAATCAATGAGTGCTGCGATTTTTTCTTGGATATTGGATGGGACTGGTGACTCTGGTCATATAGTCGCTGGCACCTATTTTTTCATTTTTATAGGAGTGCTGCCTTTTGTTACAATTGTTATCTATCTATCTATCTCTCATATCTATCTATCTATCTATCTATCTATCTATTCATCTTTGTAGCTGTGATAATAGATATACAACAAATTAGGGCCAACAGCAAAAAACAGGATCATGGACCCTTCCACCATCCTGTGCAGAAGAGAAGGGTGGCATATTATCAATTTGATATTTTCCATTCCCATTTTTATGTGATTAGATAAATGCAAGGCCTTATGCAGTTTCACAAGCTCATACGGAAGCAGATCTAGCTAGTCTGAGCTGCCCCCACCAACTTTAATGCTCCTACAGCTGCTGCCTCTATGTTATGTATGCCATTATGTAGTTCTGTACTAATAAAAAAAAATAGCTTAATTTTAATTTAGTTTTTGAACTTTCTTTCTAATTTCACAGTAAAAAAGCCCATCATTTTAATTTACTGCATGATATAAAAACTGTGACATAAAATAACGCTTTATTAGAAAAGACTCTGCACAGCGTTGGCTCTGCAGCTGCTTTCTACGACTGGCTGCCTGCCATCCAGATGTGCCCTGCATCGTCAGCATGTTAATCTAAATGCTCTTTCATAGACAGTAATGGAAGCAAATCGTACCAAGCAGTCACATATGCTGAATGTAAGTGGAGTGCATTCTAAGTAGCATTAAACTCATGTATGCTCTGTAATAAATGTCTGTATGACTTTGTATGGTATATTTTTATTAATGAGTCAATTTCACTTTAAATTGAGCTTTCGTTCCCTGTATCAGTTTCAGAAAATAATAATTAAAAGAATCACTAGTAAGTGTACTTAAAAAGGTGTCCTTTTTGAACAATTCCTCTTTGTGAGATGATTTTTTTTGCAGAGGAAGCAAATGTTTAATTTTCTTTTTTAGGCAAAGTTTCAAGCTACCCGGGTGGGGAAATTAGGTAATTAAATGGATTTGGACCATCAAAGACTAATGTTTGATTACCGGGGATCCAGCCACTAAGACCCCTATTGATTGCTTAAATGGGGGCCCACAATTTTTCCTCACTTTGCTCGTGCAGCGATAAAGTCTTTGAACGGAGCTGTGGCCAAACATGTGCACTGCTGCTCCATTGAAGTTTATAAGAGCATTGGTGATAGCCCCCATTTCAGCAGTAGGTGGGAGTTTCAGCTGTGGCATCCCAAAGGTTCAGGCATTTACCATCTATCCTTTGGAGAGGTGATAAAAAGTAC
>JAODAL010062592.1:0-19680 GCA_025379985.1 Phyllomedusa bahiana | reverse complement strand
AAAAACCCCAAAACCCCCATCCCTTTTTAAAAAACCCCCCCTTTTTGGGGGCCCCCTTTCCCCCCAAAAAAACCCCCCCCCCGGGGGGCCCCCAAACCCCCCCCAAACCCCCAATTTGGGGAAAAAGGGGAAAAATTCCCCCCCCCCAAAACGGGGCCCCAAATTTTTTTTTTTTCCCCCGGGGAGGGGCCCCCCCTTTTTAAAAAAAAAAAAAGGGGGGTTTTTTTTAAAAGGGGCCCCCCTTTTTTTAAAAGGCCCCCCCCCGGGGGGGGCCCCCCCCCCCCCCCCCAAAAAAAAAATTTTTCCCCCGGGGGGGGCCCCCCCCCCCAAATAAATTTTCCCCCAAAGGGGAAAAAGGGGGGGCCCTTTTTTTGGGGGGTTTAAAAAAGGGGAAAAAGGGGGGGGGGGGGGAAAAATTTTTGGGGAAAAAAAATTTCCCCCCAAAAGGGCCCTTTTGGGGGGGGGGCCCCCCCTTTTTCCCCCCGGGGGGGGCCCCCTTTTTTTGGGGGGAAAAAATTTCCCTTAAAAAATTTTTTTCCCCCCCCTTTTTTTTTGTGTGGGTTTTTTTCCCCCCCCGGGGGGGTTTTTTTGGGGGTTTTTAGTGGGGCCCCTTTTGGGGGGGGGAAAAAACCCCCCAAAAACCCCCCCCTTTAAAAAAAAATTTTTTTTTTAAAAAAAAAAAAAAAAAGGGGGGGGTTTTTAAAAAAAAAAATTTAAAAAATTTTGGGGGGGGGGGGAAAAAAAGGGGGGGGGGGGGGGGGGGGGGGGGGGGGGGTTGGGGGGGGGGGGGGGGGGGGGGGGGGGGGGGCGGGGGGGGGGGCGGGGGGGGTTTTTGGGGGGGGGGGGGGGGGGTTGGGGGGGGGGGGGGGGGGGGGGGTGGGGGGGGGGGGGGGGGGGGGGGGGGGGGGGGGTTTGGGGGGGGGGGGGGGGGGGGGGGGGGGGGGGGAAGAGGGGGGGGGGGGGGGGGGGGGGGGGGGGTTTAGGGGGGGGGGGGGGGGGGGCGGGGGGGGGGCCCGGGGGGGGGGGTTTTTTTTTTTTTCCCCCTTTTTTTTTTTTGGGGGGGAGGGTTTTTCCCCCGGGGGGGGGGGGGGGAAAAAAATTTTTTTTTTTTTTTTGGGGGGGGGGGGGGGGGGTGGGGGGGGGAAAAAAAAAAAAAATTTTTGGGGGGGGGGGGGAAATTTTGGGGGGGGGGGGGGGGGGAAATTTTTTAAATTTTTTTTTTTTTTCCCCCCCCGGGGGTTTTCCTTTTAAAGGGGGGGGGGTTTTTTTTTTTTTTTTTTTTTTTTCCCCCTTTTTGGGGGGGTTTTTTTTTTTTAAAAAATTTTACATTTTTTTTTTTTTTTTTTTTTTTTTTTTTTATAACCAATAAAAAAAATTTTTTCCCCCCAAATTTTTTTTTTTTTTTTTTTAAACCCCCTTTTTTTTTTTAAAAACCCTTCAAACCCCCCCCCCCAAAAAATTTTTTAAAATTTTTTTTTTTTTTCCCCCCCCTTTTTTTTTTAAATTTTAAAAAATTTTTTTTTTTTTTAAAAAACAAAAAAAAAAAAAAAAAAAAAACCCCCCCCCAAAAAAAAAATTTTAATTTTTTAAAAAAAAAAAAAAAACCCCCCTCCCCCCTTTTTTTTTAAAAAATTTTTTAAAAAACCTTTAAAAAAAAAAAAAAACCCCCCAAAAAAAACCCCCAAAAAAACACAAAAAAACCCCCCCAAATTTTCCCAAAACAAAAAAAAAATAAAATAACAAAAAAAACCCCGAAAAAAAAAATTTTTAAAAAAATTTTAAAAAAAAAAGAAAAAAAATTTAAAAAAAAAAACCCAAAAAAAAAACAAAAAAACCCCAACCAAAAAAAACAAAAAAAAAACCCCCCCCCCCCCCCCAAAAAAAAAACCCCCCCCCAACAAAAAAAAAAACCCAAAAAAAAAAAAAAAAAAAAACCCCCCCCCCCCCCCCCCCCCCCCCCCCCAAAACCCCCCCCCCCAAAAAAAAAACCCCCCCCCCCCCCAAAACCCCCCCCCCCCCCCCCCCCCCCAACAAAAAAAAACCCCCCCCCCCCCCCCCCCACCCCCCCCCCGCCCCTCCCCCCGCCCCCCCCCCCCCCCCCCGCAAAAAAAAAAACAACGGCCCCCCCCCCCGCCCCCCCCCCCCCCCCCTTTTCCCCCCCCCCCCCCCCCCCCCCCCTTTAAAAAAAATTTTTTCCCCCCTTCCCCCCCCAAAAACCCCCTTTTTTGGGGGCCCCCCCCCCCCTTTTTTTTTAAAAGGGGTTTTTATTAAAAAATTTTTCCTTCCTTTTTTTTCCCCCCCCCCCAAACCCCCCCGGCCCCCCTTTTCCCTTCCCCCCCCCCCTTTTTGGGTTTAAAACCCCCCCTTTCCCCCCCCTTTTTTCCCCCGGCCCTTTTCCCGGCCCCCCCCCCCCCATTTTTTCCCTTTTTTTTTTTTTTTCCCCCCAAACCCCCCCCTTTTGGGGGCCCCCCCCCTTTTTCCCCCTTTTTCCCTTTTTCCCCCTTTTTCCCCCCCTTTTTTTCCCCCTTTCCCCCTTAAAAAAACCCAAACCCCCCCCCCTTTCCCCCCCCCTTTCCCTTTTTCCCCCTTTCCCCCCCTTAAAAAAAAAAAAAAATTTTTTCCCCCCCCCCCCCCCCCCCCCCCCCAAATTTTTTTAAAAAAAACCCCTTCCCCCCCCCTTTTCCCCCTCCCCCCTTTTCCCCCTTCCCTTTAAACCCCCAAAACCCCAAAACCCCCCCCCTCTTTTTTTTTCCCCTTTCCCCAAAAAAGGGACCAAAAACCCCCCCAAAAAAAACCCCCCCCTTTCAGCCCCCCCCAAACACAAAAAACCCCAAAAAAAACGGGAAACCCCTGGCACACAGGGGGTTTTACCAAACAGGTGAGGCGAGCTTCCAGAATTGCTGAACCCCCCTGGAAAGGAAAAACTCACTCCCTTGATGACTTTGCCCTTTTTAAAAACACTCAATGCAGACATTTAAGTCCCCAATGCCTTTAGCCAAACAGAAAATATTTCACCACTCTCTTTTCCTCCCTGTCCCAAAAAACCCCAGACAAAATTTTTTCAAAAAACCCTTTAACTCTCTTCTCCGTTTTCCCCCAAAAACCTCCTTCCCCCCCTCCTCCTTTAAACAGATGACTTTGCCATTTTTACTTTTTTCCAAAAAAATAAAACCCCTTAAACCGGGGGGGAAAACTTCAGGCCCCCAGTCCCCCCCCACCCTCCCTTTTTTTTTTCCCCTTTCACCCGCTCTTCCCCCCTTTAAATTGTTCCCCCCCGGTCAATCATGACAAAACTCTCCTCCTTGGGTGTTTCCCAAAACCCAAAAACCCCACTACCTTTTTAGTCTTGACCCAAATTTCCTCCCCCTTAACCCAGACCTCAGTGCTTCTTTCATCCCCGCACTCGGCCCCTCTCTTCAACCTTTTCAAAAACCTATGGGGTTTTTCCCCCCCCGCCCTTTTAAACATGCTTCTAAACACTCCAATTTCCCAAAAAAAAAAACCCTTTTACCCCTCTTCTCTGTCCCAAATATCGCCCCATCTCACTTTCTCCCTTTTGGGTTTCCCAAAATCCTTTGAAACCGCACGTCTATCTTCGCTGTTCCCTCCCCCCCCCCCTCCTCCAACTCTCTTCTTTTACCCAAATAAATTGGTTTTCGACCCCCCCAAAAATTACCCAAACGCCCTAACCAAAATCACTAATATCTAGTTTAAATGTAAAACCTCATTTCCATTTCTCTGTGCTCCTCCCCTTGGACCTTTTCCCCTGGGCCCTTTTACAAAAGTCGACCATTCCCTCCCCCGCCCCTAAAAACCCCTTCCTCCCTCGGCTTTACGGACTGGGTTTTTTTCCTGGTTTTCCCCGTACCTCACTGATCGGAAATTTCAGCGTCTTCTTTTTTGGGTCCACCTCCTTTCCCCCCCGGGCCCCTCTCTGTTTGGGGTCCCCCAAGGGGGCAGGGCCTGGGTCCACTACTCTTTCTCTATCTACACCCTTGGGGTCGGTCAGTCTTTGCCTCCTTTGGGTTTTTATTACCACCTGTTTGCTGATGAACCCAACTTAATCTCTGGCCCGATGTAAATTCTTACTTTTCCCCGGGTCCCCGACTGTTGTCCTCCATTTCCTCCTTCTTCTCATCACGTCTCCTAAAAATAAAAAGTGGGAGGGGAAAAAAGGGGAAATCATCACTCTTTCCCCAAAACCCAACCCTTCCCCCGCCCGATTCTTTTATTACAAGGGGGGCAAGGCTCTACACTTTTTACCCGGTCCCACAAGTCCCCCTGTCTTGGGGTTAAACCTTAAAAATTTTTTATCTTTCAAACCCACACATCCCAAACCCCCACCTTTTGCCCGCCGCCTCCCCCTGAAAAACATCTCTGATCCGCTCATTTCCCCGGGGGTATGGGCACTACCCAAAAAAGCTGGTCCATGCCCCCTTTTCTTCTCCCCCCTAGGGCCTGCAAAAAACCTTTTTCAGTGGCCCTCCCGTAGCCCCCTCAAACCCCCCCCAATTTAATCCTTAATCTGCTGCCCGTCTTTTCCACCTCTCTCCTCGCTACTCCTCGCCTTCCCTCGGGCCCTTTCCCCTTTACTGGCTTTCCATTGCCCCGCAATTTTTTTCAAGCTACTAACCATGAACCCAAAAGGCTTCCCACGACCTCTCCCCTCCAAAAAACATCCCCTGCCCTAATTTCCAAAAAATCCTTTTTCCCCCCCCGCATCTCCCCTCCTCACAGGGCCTTCTCCTTGCTCTCCCTTATAAATTTATCACACAAACCCTCTCCCAAGACTTTTTTTCCCGTTTTCTTTTTTACCCACACTCTGGAATCACTGCCCCAAAACATCAGACTCTCCCCCCACTTTCCCAGCTTCAAAAAGCAACCTTTAAAACTTTTCTTCAAGGGGGCCTTTAACCTTCACTAAACTTGTCCTTTCTTCCCCCACAGGGCTTTTTCCCGCCCCTCACCTCCCCGTCTTTTTTCCCCCCCCTTGTAGATTGTAAGCCCTCGCGGTTTTTGGGCCTCTCTCCCTTTTGTTGCAATTGTTTTTTATCCCCTTTTTACTGTACTTTGTTTGACTTATGTAATGTATGTAACCCCCCCGAATTTTACAGCGCCCCGGGAAACCCAAAGGGGCTTTAAAAATAAATAATAATAATAATAATAAAAAAAAGGTCGACGGGGGTTTTCTTCAGCGCTCATCTTCTCCACGGTTGGGGGGAAGGTGGGGGGGTAGGAGCGTCCAGCCCCATCAGCGCAACCAAAGTCTGGAGTCATGAGAGCAGTTTCCTTCCCCCGCCTGTGAGGGGGATTTGCCAGCGCAGAGGACCTGGAGAGCCCCTAAACCAACAGGTGGTGGCCTACGGGGCAGCACTTGCCCCCCCAGATAGAAGACCCGTGGCTACTGGGCGAAAACTGGATGGGGGCCCGCAATTTGCCAGTTTGCGTGGGAAGCTGTCCTGCCCGGCCAGTAGTGGGATAGAGCGGGGTTCAGGCAGGGGGGGCCCATGTTATCCCAAAAAGGAAAACCCCGTTGCCCCGGGGAAAAATGTGGAACGACTCCCCCTTTGTCAAGTGAATCGGGAGTGGATGGCCCGGATTTCCCCACCCAATGCCTTAGGCGTAGACTAATCACCCATGCCCCTCACCCAAACTGTGAGAAATGGTCTGGGTTATTCCTCCCCAGCCACTTTTGATGCCGCCCCCCCGCCTGATGCCACACATCTGGACAGTTTACCCGTCTGCCACCAACATCTTTACCGGGGGTTTGCCACCCCCCTCCACACTCGTCATTGTGCCCTCTCAGACCTCATACTGCTGCTGTGTTTTTGGGGCCCTGAAAACCACCTGTGTCATTGTGCCCCTCTTGACCTCATGCTGTTGCTCCCGCCCCCGTCACCCCCCTCTCGTCATTTTTTCCATCGTGGCCCACTCCCGTTTTTTCCACCTTGAAAGTCATTGTTCCACTGTTGACCTTGCTGCTGGCCTCATCTGCTCTCTGTCTTGTGCCCCTCTGGGGCCTACTCCAGTTTTTTCCACCCCCAAATGTCTTTTTTTCCTGTTGACCCATGCTGCTGTCCGTTACCTACATGTCATTGTGCCACTCTGTGGCATACTCCAGTTTTTGCCACCTCCAGAATGTCATTGTGCCACTGTCTGACATCATGCTGCTGCTGCCGTTACCTCCACACTGTGTCATTGTGCCACTCTGTGGCATACTACAGTTTTTGCCACCTCCAGAATGTCATTGTGCCACTGTTTGACCTCATGCTGCTGCTGTGTCTGCTGCCGTAACCTCCACACTGTGTCATTGTGCCACTCTGTGGCCTACTCCTGGTTTTGCCACCTCCAGAATGTCATTGTGCCACTGTCTGACCTCATGCTGCTGTGGCTGCCGCCGTCACCTCCACCCTCTTTCACTTCTGTTGCCACCTGAGCCCTGAGTTTTTTGGTCAGTTTTGACCTATTAAGTGCCCAGGAAATTTTATAGTGAAGCGCTTCTAAGAGCGGCGGCAGTTATGTGCGTGTCATACTAAAACAAAACATTGTATGAAGACCAAACCAAGCTCCCTCTGCATATTTAAGCATGGCACAACGTTCTACAGCACCCTGCAGGCTCTGTGCAGCCTGGAAATAGCTGTTTTTTAACGTGATTCGTCCCAAAGTAATTCGGACAGAATTTATTTTTGTCGGTAAATTCGGCGAAGTGAGCGAACCGAATTTTTGAGAAATTCGCCCATCTCTAGTTGGCATTCATGGTTCCTTCAATGAACTGTAGCTCCCCACAGCTGACAACACTCATGCAGCCCCAAACCATGACATTCCCCCCACCATGCTTGAATGTAGGCAAGACACACTTGGTTGCCACCAAACACACTTAAAACCATCTGAACCAAATAAGTTTATCTTGGTCTTATCACACCATAGGACATGGTTCCAGTAACCCATGTCCTTAGTCTTCTTGCCAACAGTATATACTGGTAGCTATATTGTTATGGTTGGTTAAACCCGTCACTCAGTAAGGAGATCTGCAACTCCCTCCATTGAAAACCATATGTATACACTGAGTGGCAACTTATTAACCAAATGCAATTTATTATATCAAAACAGTAGCACCACGGCTTATGACAAGAACAGGCAAAGTTACTTGCGCATAGTAGTAGAGCACTCGGTGATCCGACAGTCCGTATTTATGGAAAAAAGTCACTTATGCAGCCTCATAGTGGAGCGTCTCCTCTCGTGTCCAGGAGTACGCAATGGAGTGTCCAGCTGGACAGGCGGGCAGTGAGCGCAGGCGCGTGACGTTTCGAGAGGCCCCTCCTCTCTTTCTCAAGTGCTCTACTACTAAGCGCAAGTAACTTTGCCTGTTCTTGTCATAAGCTGTGGTGCTACTGTTTTGATATAATAAATTGCATTTGGCATTTGGTTAATAAGTTGCCACTTAGTCTTCTTGCCGTCAGCAAGCTATTTGCAGGCTTTCTTGTGCATCATCTTTAGAAGAGGCTTCTTTCTGCCATGTAGGCCAATTTGATGCAGTGTGTAGCATATGGTCTGAGCACAGGCTGACCCCCTCACTCCTTTATTTTCAACAGCATTGCTGGTAGCACTCATACATCCTATGGATATGATGCTGAGCATGTGCACTCAACTTCTTTGGTCGACTACGGCAACTCCTGTTCTGAGTAGAACCTTGCTAAACCGCTATATGGTCTTGGCCACCGTGCTGCAGCTCAGTTTCAGGGTGTTAGCAATTTTCTTATAGGCTAGGCCATCTTTATATAGAGCAACAATACTTTTTTTCAGATACTCAGACAATTCTTTGCCATGAGGTGTCATATTTAACTTCCAGTGACCAGTATCAGTGAGTGTGAGAGTAATAACCAAATTTAACACACCTGCTCCCCATTCACACCTGAGATCTTGTAACCCTAACAAGTCACATGACACCACGGAGGAAAAATGTCAAGTTGGGTACAATTTGTCCATTTTCACTTAGAGGTACTCACTTTTGTGCCAGTGGTTTAGCCATTGATGGCTGTGTGTTAAGTCATTTTGAGAGCACACCAAATTTACACTGTTATACAAGCTGTACACTGACTACTTTACATTGTATCAAAGTGTCATATCTTCAGTGTTGTCCCATGAAAAGATATAATGCAACATTTATAAAAATGTTGAGGGTGTACTAACTTTTGTGAGATACTGTATGTTCCAGTTTATCCCCCTTCCAAGATGCAACAAAAATGGTCAGTTGCGATCAGGCAGTCATCAGTGACACTTCGCCTAGTGCTGCAACCGATACTGCCGTTTCCTTGCAAAAAATTACTCAGGCCCCGTCTTGCAATTAGGCTTTATTCACATATGAATCAGATATTCTGTTTGGAACCTTTTCCATCAGGAATGACATGAAAAATAGCACAGATAATCCACTAGTCCATGAAATGTAATTATAACCCCAAATTTGTGGGTTAATGATAACGGATTAGGAAAGAGCCGCTCATACTGGCGTAAGTCTGCCCGTGAGTGAAAGCTTGTGTAGTTGTACTAACAAATTGTACAACACACTTAGATTGCTTGTTCCAATAAGAGTAATCCAATGTTTCCAGCAGCCAACTCTCCAATTCCCCTGAGCTTCGGCACATGTAGATCTCCGAGGCATTAAAGTAAAACATATATTTATAAAAAAAGAGGGGCAGAAATTAATCCTGATCTTTAGTTATTAAATTAGTGGAGGTTTAGAAAGCGCCATAAGAACTAAGGGCAACATCTATGAATTCTAATGCCAACACACCGGTTCTAAATAGATATAGAGGAGTGTATAATATGACAGTATGAATGAAAGTGTTATGCGCCAAAATTTTAAAGGCAGGTGGCCCCCAAAACTTTGGCCCCAAATGGGGTGCACTTTTTTAATGACCCAAAAGTTTCTGTAGGGTTCTGTTCATCCTTTTTAAAACCGCCCAATATTTGGCAAAAAAAGGGGCTAAGGTGTTTTAAATAGTTTCACCCTTAAGTCCCTTAAAAAAAATTGCACAAAGTTTTTGCGGATTTGTGTGGTTTATTTTTTGACTAAGATATAGTAAAAAGGGTTTAAAAACGACGAGTTTTGCAGTTGGAAAACCGCTTCAAAATGATTATTTCTTTTTTGGAACAAGTTTTTAAAGGAGGTTTGTAAAAACCTGTTAGGGCAAGACTTTTTTTTGGGGCCTAGCAATCGGCCCCTTTCTTTTTTCGGCACTATAAGGAAAAATTTGGTTGCTATGAATAACAAAAAATTTTTTCCCAACCTAGAAGTTTTATACTTTGAGGCTTAAAGGGAAATGTCCCTTTAGGGGCACCATTTTTTGGTTTATTTTGCCCCAAAAAAAAACTGTTGATGCCGTTTTTCCCCTTTAAAAAAATGAACTGTTTTCCCCCCAAAACCCTGGGGGGCTTTTTATGCAGGCATGATCCCTTTTTGAATGCGGCAAAATTGGGGCGCTCAAATAACTAGCAAAAAATTGCTATATGCCTTTTTTTTGGGTATACGCCTAAATTAGGGGGCTTTTTAAATATGCTATCCCGGGCCCTTCACTGCAAATTTTTGACGGGGTTTATTTTTTCGGCATTTTATACATCTTAAAAAGTGCCAAAAAAACTGGCGGGAAAAGCGTTTTTTGGGGAATGTTGCCTAAGTGTCTTGTAAATTGTTAGAAAACCCCCCCCCCAAGCTTTCACCCCAAGCAGAAATTTTACTCCAGTTGAGCCCTTTTTTCTTCCTTTTATCATTTCCCCCAAGTTTTTGGGGTTTAAAATTCCCATTTCAAGGGGGTTTCCTTTTGTGAAATGGACCCCTTTGGTTGTTTTTTCCCCACTTGGGGTTTTTAAAATTTCCGGAATAGAACCTCACAATATGTGAAAAACCCCAAAAGTAAAAAAAAAACCACTTTTTTGCTGTCATAAAAAGGAGAAGGAGACAAAAAATTTAGGCCCTTAGTGTATTATCTTCGTAAGTTGCCCAAAAATTGTGGGGTTTTATTCAGCCCCACCTTTCTGTGTTGCCTTATTATCAGGAGGCCCCAACTCCTCCTTTTAGGTGACCGGATAACCAGCCATCCCAAATATCTTGGACTCCCACCCTGGGGACTCCTGTGGCTTAAATCCAAACTGTGGGGAGAAAAAGCCTTTAAAGAAAAAAGAGTACATACTGCCCCTGTCGGGATTACGACCCAAGGATATTTTCCACAGATATTTAAAGGGTTGGTCCCCTTTTTGTTAAAAATTAATTAATTTGTTATAAAAAATAAGGCCAAAAAATTTTCGTTTTTTAAGGGAAAAACCTTCATCAAGTTAGAAAAAGTATCCATTATAAGTCAAAAAAGGGGGTTTTTTTTCTATTTTTGTTTTATGACAAATAAATTATTAACGTATGGTACCAGTGCCTTTATATAATCTTTGCTGTTACATCATTTGCTGTAAAAAGGTTTTAAATTTTTTTATTTTTTGCCCAAGTGCTAAAGCGTATAAAAACCCAAAACAAAGAGCCAGCCGAAAGAAATTTATAAACAACCTCATTTTACATTTAAAAACACTATTTTTTCCCCTTCTCCCCCCCATTCTTGGATTGTAAATATGCTCATTTTTTATGGAAAAATCTAGTTTCGTTGCTGGAATAAGGGCCGTTTCCCAGTTTTTCTTTTTAAAATTGTTAGGTTGCCTTAGTCAGCAGGGTTTTGGGGTACCCCTTTCCCCCTTACCTTTTTTTTTTCTGTTGTTTTTTAAAACAATCTACAAATTGCTAGGTCTAGAAACATTTAAAAACTCCATATAAAAACCCATTTCCCAACATAACCCCCCCCTTTAATCCATGGTAAACTGCTGAGTTTTTAAACTGTCACTTAAATTTAAAATAAAGTTTAATCAAAAAAGCAAAATTTAAATTTGGGGCCTTGTCTTTAAAATTTAAATTGTATTTAATGAAAAATTATTAAATTTGGAAATAATATTGGGGACATCAAAAAAGGGGCAGGAGGACTTTTGATGTTTACGGGGCCCTTTTCAAAATTGAAACCTCATAGTCCAGGGAATGGTTTTGCCGGGGGCCCTTTTTTGCAAAACCCTTAAAAAGGGTAAAAGGTAATTTGAATGTATTTCAAGCGGCAACGTGTCAAAGCATATATTGTGTTTGATTTCATTTTAGGGAAAAAACCCCTTCCCCAAAATTGAAGGAAGAAAAAGTTTTTTTTGCACATTTGGGACAATAAAATGTTTTTTCACATTGTTGAAAGTATATGAATGTGGCAGTTACAACTGTAATTATTTATGTTTAATTTAAAAGGAAATCCTTTTTGTTTGTTTTTATAAAAAAAAATCCCACCAAATTTTTTTTTATGTTGGGTAATTTAAGTTTTTTTAAAACTGACACTCACTTTAGTAATGGTTATTTTTAATACGTCAAGTCAGGGTCAAGTCACGAAAAAAAAATCTTTTGTAATCAGTAGTTTTTATGAACATTAGCAAATTTTAGGGAACACTGCTTTTTTAATGACAGGATTCCCTAAAATGCAAAAAAATAAATGTTTAAAACCAAAAATTTCCCTACAATTATTTAAATTTAAAAAATATAAAAATAGCTAAAGGGATGGATGGTAATCCCGAATATATTCCCAAGTAAAAAACCGATTTTTTTCAGCACAAAAAAATGTGTAAAAAAATCCGTCCCCCGGCTTTTACTCAAGTCATTTTGGTGCTTGGGCGCTGCGTTTTGGGGGGCCGGCCGGCAGGGTCCCCTTTGCTATTGCAATTCAGGGAGCGCATACAGAAAGCCCTTGAGAAAGCCCCAGGTACAGGGCGCCTTTTTAAGTTTCTAAAAATGTAAAAAAATTTTTTTTGAAAGGGTACAAAAAACCCAAAAAACTTTAAAAATATACTTAAAAAATGTAGTACAACCCGTTTTTGATATACAGTAATGTTGACCCATGTAACAAACTGTCTATTTTAAAGTTTTAAAAAAAAGGATTTTAAATTACTTTTTAAAAATTTAGATTGGAATTTTTAAGGGCCCCAAGCTTAAGGGTTTCTTAATTGTTATATCGGGGGGATTTTTTGATTTTTTTTTCCAAAAAATACTAAAGTGATAATTTTTTTAAGCTGAAAAAAGACAAACATTAATGCCTTCGCATATTTGCCGTAAGCCTTTTTCCCCTTCAAAGGTGTCCAGAAAAAGAAAACCCCAAACCCCATGAAAAAAAAAAATTTGCCCCTCTTTTTGAAAAAGGGAATCATTTTGTCTGTCTTTTGTTAAAAACAGGGGTTGATAACATAGGCACCCAAATTTTTAACAAGGCAGTTTGTAGCTTTCGGGTTGAAATTTGGGGCTTTGCCAGTCCCTTTATATGGAAAAACCCCTTCCCTTTTTTTTTTTTAAAACTATATTTCTAAAACAAAACTGAAAAACCCAAATTTCTCATTCCAAATTTTGTTCTTGAGAACTTTTTTTTTTTCCTTTTATTTTATAAATTGCCTCTTTGGTGGGGCAAGGGGAAACAGGTAATAAATTTCCCCCAAAAAAAAATTTGAAAGTTTGGGTGTTAAGCTTGAGTTAAGCCCCAAAACTATTTTTCAAGGATTTCCCAAAAAATTTTCCCTGTACCAAAGTATTGGGTCCCCCAAAAAAAACCCCAGTAAATTTTGAAATTTAAAACCGAGGTGACCCTACAGGACCTGGGCCCCTGGTGGGAAATTCAGTTTGGGTCTTCTGAAATTTTTTACTAAAAGTTGAAAACCCTGAAATTATTTGTTTTTAAAAAACTATACCCAATAAAAATTAACCCATATTAAAACCCCAGCCTTTAAAATAAAATTCCCACATTAGCCTTTAAACCCCTTTACTGACAGAGCCTTTTTTGGGTCAACTCTTTTTTCCCCTTTCCTAACCTTTCCCAGACCCCTAATTTTAATTTTTCCCAAACTGGACCCCTTTAGCCCATTGGGGGCTTTTTTTTGGGGGAAGAAGATTCCCCCTTTATAATGATGTTTTTCATATTACATAGAATGTAAATTTAAGTAGGGTAAACTTTAAAAAAAAATTAACTTGTGCCATGTTTGCGGGACTTTTGTTTTTATGTTGTTCAATCTTTGGTAAATATGATGTGTTATCTGTATTCTACAGGTTGATACGAATCCAGCAATACCAAACACGTAGGGTTTCTGCTATGTTTTGGTACCGTAAAAACATTTTCTGTTTTCGAAATTTGCGCTGCGGCTGCATTTTCTGCGACCAATAACTTTTTTGTACCAACACTTATGGACGTGAGTGAGGGTGCATTTTTATGGGCTTAAGTGTACTTTTTATCACAAGCAGCTATTTAAATTTTTATGGGACATGAAATTACATGAAAACACAATTTTGCCATCTGGAATTTTTTTCTTCTATAGTGTTCAGCTTACGGGATAAACGAAGTTATATTTTAATTGATCGGACTTTTTCGGACATGGCAATACCAAATATCTGTAACTTTTTGATTTTTTTTATTTGTAAAATGGTGAAAGGGGGGTGATTTTAACTTTTTTTTTTTTTTTTACTCTAACTTTGAGTCTGCCTAGGGTACTACAACACTATGGGGAGTCATCATTTATACAGCCTAATGCATTGTGTAGACAATGCATTAGGGTGTACCAATATCATGGTTTCCCCACTTGCCGTAGAGTGAACTACCTTTAAGACCTTTCTTCATTGATACCCAAGATTTAAATATAGGGGCTTATATTCCATCAGATTGGATACATAAGATAAAAATGCAAAATCAGGTAAGAAGTTTGCCTTTGTGAGAGTTTTTCCCTCAGTCAAAGCAAACCCTTAGGCTATGTTTATATGATGGTTTTTTTTCACATGTATTCTGACATGTTTTCCAAGTTGGAGTAGGCATGAAAACCATGCCTAATACACATCCCACTGTTTTCACACTATGAACTGCACTGCACATTTTTGCCTGGCACATATTTGAAATCCAAATCATGAAAAAAAATGACATGTCACTTTTTTCAAGGCCAAGGAAGAAAAAAATGGGGACTACAATGTCCTTTTAGGGGTGATGCAAGTGTGTCATAAACCCATAGCAAAAACATATAAGGACAGAAGACACACTATAAATTGTACACCCATGATGGTATAGAAAATAAATGTAACTTTGAGATCTCTGCATTTTTAAAAGCATTTAAAACAAGCCCTAAGGCTGCAAATAATTAGGGCTACCTTGAAAATATACATGATATCTACAATTCAGCACAAATAGAAACATTTTGAAGTGAACAATAATAGAATAAAATACATAAATGACAATTTTTCCATGGTGTAAAGTTTAGATATAAGATACTAGCAAAATATAGTTCTTCACTGGAGAACTGATAAGAGTTTTTGCATTCAAAAGTAAGGCTTTAGTACTACAAGAATTTGCTAGGTGTATCTTGCTCCACTTCTTGTCTGGTTTCTTTTTCCTATCAAGACAGTTGTCAGTTTTCGGGAGTTCCCTTTAACCCTTTCCATCTACAGATGTATCAAAGCTAAATGTGACAGATAATGCACCTTGATATCACAGCACAGAATATTATCTCAATTTTTTCAGTGCTTGTTATGTCTAAAACCCCTAAAACCCAAAAAAGCAGGGAATCATGGTCAAGTACATTGCTACATCTTGGGAAAAACACCATGCCACATCGTTTTCATGTCTGTTTCTGTCAGCTTCTTCCAAGTCACCAAGTAGACAGCCATGATAATCAATTCCCTTATTTGTAACTGTCCAAAAACAATCAGATAGATCAGGTGAGATGGGGCACTGTTGTTAACTAGTTATCTGTAGGAGTCACAGTATATTGACACTCACAGATCACATTGTTATTTATTCTTAAATATGCCACCAGCAACCTTGAAGGGAAATTTTAAACCCCAAAATTGTGTGGGATATCGAAGACCCCTTGTAAAATCAACGGCTTGCAACAGCTTGCATTAAGCTTGCAGTAAACTCATGCCCTATTCTCATTCTACAGAGAGTTTCAATAAATTGCAGCCAAAATATGACACAATATTAAAATGTTCAAACAAGCATAAAGGACAAATACACCTGTTATATTTATTCTATACAAGCTCAGAGTGTTGAAAAATAAATAAAATCATCATCTACACACCTGGATAACTTTGTTGGGACCCTTCCATTAAAGAAAAAAAACACAATGGTCACTGATATAACTTGAAATTGACAAAAGTAATAAAACATTTAAAATGACTGAAAATGATAGACTAATAAAATAAATAAAATTAGACATTGCTTTTGAATTGTGGTTCAACCAAAAATTTAAAAAAACAAACTAATAAAACTAGTCTGGATAAAACTGATGAGACCCTTTGCTTAATATTTTGCTGCATAATCTATTGAGATAATCACTGCAAACAAATTATTTAGTTTAAATTTGCTCCCTTTCCGCAAATATTTTTTCCCCCCTCCCTTGTGTACAAACTGCTCCAGCTGTCTCAGTTGTGAAGGACAGAAGCCACTTCACAATAGTCCAATACTTTACTCTTGGATGTTTTATCTGTGTGTTTTGGCTCATCATTTCGCTCCAGAATGCCCTTTTGTCTTAAAAATTTCATTTCCTGAACAGATTCAAGCCACCCCGTGCCAGATGCGCAAAGCAGCCCAAAACTAACGGCCCTCCCAAGTTTTACAGAGGATATTTTTTTTTTTTGTATGCTTTATTTTTGCATCTGTAAACATAGAACTGATGTGATTTGCCAAAAAGCTCCAGCTCTGTCTCATCTGTCCAAAGGACATTCTCAAGACCAAACATAAGTTGCCTTATAATATTATATTATAATAATATCAGGTTAGGCTATCTATCTGATGCAGCACCCAGTAACACTACCATAGAAATTAACAAAAAAACAACAAAATACAGTGTTCCCGCATCTCAAGGCACACCTTGGACCCTTTTAGGATGACTTAGCACATCCGGCCACACTTTATCCATCTGTGAATGGTGAAGGGGATGCTGAATCACTGTGGATCATATACCTAACTACCTTGTGTAAAAGGGATGTGAGTACTATTTGATACATATTTATCCATGGGCTCCATCTATATAAGGGATATGCGACTACTATTTATTATTTGGGTCTCCACTTTTTTGAATCTAGTACATTTATTTACTTACCTGCCTCTACACTTGATAGTGCTATAGGAATTCCGGGCCTTCATTTGTAGCTATTTATGCTCGTTTTGTGACTATTAGGGCTCATCCCCACGGAAAAGGACAGATACCGGTCGGTTTATCGGACCGGTATTTGTCCTGTTTTAGTGCCATCCCCACGGCCGCCAGGGGACGGCTTTTCTCCGTGATGAGTGGAGAAAAGCCCTCCCCCTTCCCATTGATATGTTCATATTCCGTCCGAAAACTGGACGGAAGAATGAACATGTTCAATGTTTTTCGGGCGGCTGGCGGTTTGAAAAACCACCAGGCGGAAAACCCGTGCAGTGGGGACTGCTGCACGGGTTTTCCATAGCGGCCTGGTGTGTTCATTTGCGGCCGGTTTTTGAGATGGTCTGCAAAACCGCAAACCGGTGCCGTGCGGACATGCCCTTATACACTGATGAACAAAAGGGTAACAATATTTTGAACTTTTGCCTTTCAGGCTCCATATCTCACCATACGATACAGCTTTGAAAGTGATACTACCATCATTTTATAGACCATCATCATACATAAATTTCACTTGCAACCATTTAGCATACGCTTAGTTATGGAGCAATCTTTTTCTTCTTGTATACTCCTAATTGCAACCTGTTCTCACAGTTCCTAATAGCTCAGTATGTTTTTAGGTTGATTCCAAAGTGAGAGGTTACTGGTTCAAAATGAGGAGCAGCCATGAAGAAGCTTTCCCAAGAAAAGAGAAACCGCATCATCCAGCTCATCGATAGCGGTTTCTTGGTCAAGAAAATTGCCAAACTGCATCATGTGAGGCCATGACAATTTGAAAAATAGAAAATGAAGTCTGTCCATCCATTCCAAAGCCAAGAGGTGGACGTTCAGAGAAAATATTGGAGCCAGAAAGTCAACTCATCACAAGGTCTATCAGTTCTGGCACATATGCTTCGTAATAGTGAGATCACAGACATCCATGCAAGCACTGTGCAACGTACATTACACAAGTCTGGAATGGTGGCCTGAAAAAAAGGTGAAGAAGGGACGACTTCGATATCGTCATCAGAAGCAATGGTTGAAATTTGCAAAAAAGTATGAAAAGTGGACAATAGAACATTGGAAATTGGTGATATGGAGCAATGAGATGAAAGTCAATAGACCGGGCTCTGATGGGTGCAATTAGTTCTGCAAGAATCAAGGGAAAAGTATGCTAATAGATCGAGAAATTGAAGGAAGTGTCAAGTTTGGTTCGAGGATACCTCATGATATAGGGTTGTTTTACGAACAAAGGCATTGGATGCTAGACCGGAATCAATGGTAATTTCAGTGCTGAGCTATATGAGAGTATCCTACAAGATGAGTTACTTCATACACTCGAGTACTATGGGTATGAAAAGGACAACATAGTGTTCCAACAGGACAACAACCCGATGCATACATCGAGATTGGTTCAATGACAACGAAGTAGAGTTTCTGGATTTTCCCTCCCCAGACCCATAGTACTCGAGTGTATGAAGTAACTCATCTTGTAGGATACTCTCATATAGCTCAGCACTGAAATTACCATTGATCCCGGTCTAGTATCCAATGTCTTTGGTTGTAAAACAACCCTATATCATGAGGTATCCTCGAACCAAACTTGACACTTCCTTCAATTTCTCGATCTATTAGCATCCTTTTCCCTTGATTCTTGCAGAACTAATTGCACCAATCGAACACTAAAACCACTCTACTTGTAAATTTTTTAGTATTCATCTTTTATACATAAGCTATTTTTCCCCACCCTACTAATCCGTGTTATAGGGAGAATGTAGGCTACATATATAGGGGTATGTTCTGGGGCTGGCTACCACCTGTTTGGCATAAGTTGGGTTAGTTTTGTACTTACATAGGGTTAGTGTAGGGAATTTAGGGCGACATGTATGAATCTCGCCACGTCGGGGCGCACTTTTCCGGCAGCTTTCCGGCGCAATCTGCGCCTGATTTATGTCGGCGCCGGGCCGCGCTCATACATTCCCATGTAAAGTCTGCCGCGCCTCGCCAGTGTTTGAGGCGCAGTGCGGGACTTAGGCGCAGTGCGGCGCTTCGCCTATGATTCGCCGCCCGTGGTAGTGCACTCAAACATGCGGGGAAAAGTTCCCTGCGCCTCGCCAGTGTGTGGGCACAGTGCGGGGACATGGGCGCAGGTGCGGGGGACATGGGCGCTGTGGGGGACTGCACCTCACAGGGTATTCCCAATTCGAGACAGGCTGGAAAACAGCGAGAAATCATTAAAGATGTCCTTTGTGGAGTATAAATAAAAAAATCGCCTTTATAAATGCGGAAAACATTCTCAGAAAAGAGCTCAAACCTCAAAAATAAAAAATAATAAAAAAAAAATCACTTTCTAAAAATCTAGAACGGCACAATATCAAGAATTAGGATATTGGAAATTGCCGGGGGAAATACAGTAATTCAAATTCTGAAAGCTATTCTAATTGGTCGGCAGAAACCGGCCAATCAGAATAGGAAACAACAGTGAACCATTAAAAACTATGGAGAACTATTGACCAATCAGAATCAAAGGGGCAGTTCAAAATACAGTAAAAAATGCAAAAAAGAGCTGATTGGCTGAGCTAGAGGGGGCTTGGCTATCCCGACTAGTGTTGAGCGATTGCGTTGGCTATCGAGATCGATCGATAGTCGATAGTCGGCCGCTATCGATAAGGTTTTTCGATAGTGAGCCCTCGATTATGCGCGATGACATTAAGTCTATGGGAGGCAACAAACACCTTCATTATTACACCCAAACAAGGTGGAGAAGCTGAAATTAACATCCACAACAGTCAAATGGATACGTTGCTACGTCTTAGGCAACACACGTAGGTTATAAAAGTCACAGAAAAAAAGTCACAGACCATTTACTATACCTGTCTTGTACCACCGCCTGACCCTTAAACCTGCATCACCCACAAATTAAAAAGTGCCAGAAGGCAGTATGGGTTTGAACCATCATGTTACTTGAACTGGACATTGAATATCCTGTCCTGGAACGCAGCATGAGCCCCAAACCTGCAGATTTAAAAAGTGCCGGAAAAAGGAGTCTTTCAACCACCATTTTAGTTGAACTGGACATTGACTATACCTGTCCTGGGCCACAGCATGAGCCCCAAACCTGCATGACCCCACATTTAAAGTGCCGGAAAAAAGGGGTCTTTCAACCACCCTTTTTGTTGAACTGGACATTGACTATACCTGTCCTGGGCCACAGCTTGAGCCCCAAAACCCCGCATGACCCCACATTTAAAAAGTGCCGGAAAAAGGAGTCTTTCAACCACCATTTTTAGTTGAACTGGACATTGACTATACCTGTCCCGGGCCACAGCATGAGCCCCAAACCTGCATTGACCCCCACATTTAAAAAAAGGCCCGGAAAAAAAGGAGTCTTTAACCCTTTTAGTTTCATGGACATTGACTATACTGTCCCGGGCCCCAGCTTGAGCCCCCAAAAACCGCAGCCCCCACATT
>JAODAL010062591.1:0-19680 GCA_025379985.1 Phyllomedusa bahiana | reverse complement strand
TTAGGGAGAGCCCCTATTGGCGTGTGGAGTTCAAATTTTCCCTTTTTTGCACTCACAAAGCTCTGATATAACAAGGGCATTGGGGGAAAGGAGTGAAGCTCAAGCGCCCCTTTTGGATGTAAAAAATCCCAAAATTTGCTTTGGACCCACTGGGTTTTTGGAAAGCAAAAAGAATATTTAGCCAAGCCGCATCACCCATTGTATACAGCCTTTTGGGGTGTTTGTCCTCGGATTTACAGAGCAGAGTAGCTGGCTTGGCTGGTGGGAGGAAATGAGTCCCCTAAGGAGAGACCCCCCTTTTTTTGAGCCACATTGCCTCCCACTCTGCCAAGCCAGCATCACTCTGCTCTTAGATGGGGGGCAAACACCCAGAAACAGCTTTTTTCAGATGGGTGATGCTGGCTTGGCTAAATACCCCTTTTTGCTTTCCAAAACCCAGGGGGGTAAAAAAGCAAATTGGGGTTTGTTACATCCAACAAGGGGTTGAGCTTCTCAGTCCTTTCCCATATGCCTTTAATACTTTTTATTGATAATCAATATTATCAGTACAAAAAAAATTCTAAATTTGTTTGCTAAAAATCTACTCCCATGCAGGGTTCTTTAAAAAGCAGTAATTGATTTGATTTAAAAAAAAAAAAAAAAATAAGAGGAGCACCTAGCTACCTCGTGGGGGGGTCTTTAATGAAGAGAAAAAAAGAGCTAAGGAAAAAAAAGTGACTTGACTGATTGGTAAAAACAATAGCAGCCTGGGCGAGCATAGTGGGAAGAGGGTTCAAGGTATCGGGCAGGTATCAAAAAATCAGTTGTGTCTTTTCCCAATTGCATTCTGACCGAATAGAAAAAAGGCTTCATTGTTTCCTTGGGTTAAAGGGAATTGTCATCAAAAATTACTCTGTATCTTAAACCAAAAATTTTTAAGAATATTTGGTTTTAAAAATTTTTTATTTCCCCAATCACAATCAATAAATTTTTTAAATGCTAAAATCCCGCAGTTTTTCCCCTTTGCCATTAAGCCAATAATAGAACAACCTTCAAATAAGGGAAAATCACATACATACAAAAAATTTAACTAGAATACCCATAAAAGAAATAACAGCCAAAAAATTGAACTAATTAAAAATTTTTTTATTTGTAAAAATTTTCAAACAAATAAATAAGACACTAAAAACGAAACAACTAACAAAACATTTTGGTAGATAATAATAGCCGAGGAATGTAAAAAAACAAACCCAAGGGCAAGAAGCACCCAAGTATAAAAAAGATACTACAAAAATGATATAAAAATAAATGGACCCTCGGTAAGATAGACCCACAAATCCCCCAGATATAAATATCAGAAGAGAGCAAAACCCGACTTACATTTCACTTAAAGGGGGGCCGTTTTCAGTTTATTTTTTAATTTAGGGCTTTTTACTGGCTTTTTATTGGGCCCGCAGGGATGGCTGTGGGAACCAGGGCTGTAAAAAAATAAGTGACCAGCGCTGGCACCTACAGGAGGGGGAAACAAAAAGGTCTGGCTTTAGCGACTTGGGAGCTGATACAGTCAAACATGAAGGGATTCTGGAATAGGTAGGACATGTTAAGGGACACATTTTGCAAAGGACTTGTTTTTCAAGACTTTTAAACATAAAAACCCGCAATCCTTGTAGTGAAAAAAACCCCTTTTTTAAACATTCCACCTGTTTTACACCTTACTTATCAAAAAAGTCTGAAAGCCAAAAATTGGTCAGTACATCCCGAATCCAAGTGCTTTTAAGTTTCTACTGAAATGTTGTGTTTGTAGCCGAGCCCGAGGTGGTTTCCCCGGAATACAGCGAAGTTACGGACAAAAAAAACGACTCCAACCCGTTCAAAAACCATATTTTTACTGAACTTTTCAAAAAAAGCATTGTAAACCCAAAATCCCCAAGCAACTTGTACAAAGTAGAAACCAAAGGCCCCTGTCCCACAAGCGCGCTGCCGAGGTGTGTCCTCGGATCCCGATAAAAGTTTCCCTACTCAGGGGGGTTCAGAAAGGCCAAAAACACCCGTCCCTTTTTAATTTTCCCTTAAAAAGGACGGGAAACCCAAATTGGTGTGTGGTGCAGTTAAAAAGCACGCGGCGGGGTTGGCAAAAGAAGTTTCCCTTTTAAAACCAGCCAAACCCGCTCCCCCCAAAGGAAATTTAAACAAAAAACAGATCCTCTCACTTTGCAAACCCCTTTTGCATAAAAAAACATTTGCTATAACAAGCCCCACCCAAATTGCCCCAAACAGGGGGCCCTTTGGGGGGGGAAAAAACCCCTTTTGGGCCCCTAAAACCCAAAAATCTGTCCTAATTTGACTAACGGGCCCGGGCCACAGCCCTTGTTTTGTTGGGCGTGCACGCTTTTTTTGCCCCGGGTTTTAAAAACCTTTTCGATGGCGGCAGTTGTGCTTTTGAGGTGATGTTCCCTGCTGCCCAAAGTTTTTAGCGCTCCTCTCAGTCTCTGAAGGGGCCCCTTTCCTTTGTGGGTTTTCTTTGAAACAGTTTCCAATGCGCACGTTAATTTTTCTCTCTTGGGGGGTTCTCAAAATTTTTTGGGCCCCAAAAAAGGCCCAGCCCATTTTTCCCACCCCGCATCTTTTCCCTCCTGTTTTTTCCCCTTTTTTTTCTTGTTCTTTTAAAGGGAAAAGGGCCGCGCCTCATGCCCCCAGCCCACATTTTCTCTAGTCCCCTGTTTTATCATTTGATACAAAAGTTTCCGAGCCCAGGGGCATCTTGGGGGAAAAACCCAGAATACAAAGAATGCTTTACAATAATAAGTAAACACATATGATTTTCAGAGTAAAAAAACAAGGGGGTGTTCCCCCTTTTCCCACTTTCCCCCCACTAGAATTTGGGGGCGTCCTCGAAAACCCCCCCCCCCATAACAAACTCGTCTTGCGCTTAGCGCTTTTGGGGGTACCCAGAATTGGCCCGGGGTGTCCTAGGGGGGCCCTATGGGGCCCCGGGGCATCAGGAGCATCCCCGGGGGGGAGCCCTGTTGCTGCCCCAGTCTCTCTCTAGGGGGGAAAAGTTTGGGACAAAAGCGGGAAAACCTCATTTTGGAAAAGGGAAAACCGGGGACAGCCCCCCAAATTTCCTCAAAAAAGGAGGCTGCTGGACGGGGTAGGTACTTGGGGGTATTTTTCAGGCATTTTAAAAAATACAGCCCCTAAAACTTATTTCGGGTGAGCTTTTCGTGATTGGCCCCCTGTCCGTATCGGCTCTACCTCTTTAGATGGGAGGGCCCAGGGCCACCCTTCTTTTGGGCCCACTTATGGATTCCCTCCCACCCCCACCCAAATTTCCCAAAGTTTGGCCCTTTTTGCCCGGGACCATAAACCCGATCCCCTGGGGCAAAAAAAAACTGTCTCTCTGCACGGGGGCTGGGGGTTTAGGTTTGCACCACTTGTTTCAGACGCTCTCCTCCCAACCCTTGTGAACCCAAATCCGAAGCCCGGCACCCGGTTTTCCCGGGGCCCCAAAAACCCAGAGGTACTGGTGGGGTGGGGTTTGGCCCGGCCCGGGGCAGGGGGGGAAAGGACCCTTTCAATCTCTGACCGGGGGTCTCCCAAACCCATCAGCTTGTGTGGGGGGTAGCCCGGGGTTTCGGGTGCACCCAAATTGTTTTTGGGCCCCCTTTTTAATTTTCGGGGCGGTTTACTCAGGCCCCCTTTGCCTTCTGGCTTTTCCCCTCAAAAAGGGTCCCCCGCATCTGGATTGGGTGGGGTTTAAAAACCGCTCACAAGCTCCGTTTCTCCTGGGGGATGATACGGGGTAGTACGGGGAACGCTCATCCCATAAAAATGGTACAGTTCGTATTTTTGCCCTTGGAAATTGCCCCCTGGTCGGAAAATGTATCCTTTTGTGGGCCCCCCAAAACCCTGTAAAAAAGGGGCTTGCAGACCGTTTTCAGAAGCAGCTCTGCAGTTGACCCCTATGGGGACACCACCGCATACTTGGGAAAATGGTTTTCCCATGCCCAAAAACAGTACGAATGCCCAGAGGTGGGAGTCCCCAATTTTGCACTTTGGTAAATAAATCAAGAGCTTGGGGGCGCAAAAGCCCCGGTTGGTTTCCTAAAGGGACCCCGCTTTTTCAGTGCTCTTATTTAAAACCCACAGGTAGGGCCCACTTGAGGAAAGTTTCAGACCCCATGCTTAACAATTTCAGGGCAGTAAAACTAGTCGTTAAACCCAAAATTTTTGGTTTTGTCATAAAAAAATTTGGGGGGCCCTCTCATGAGTTTCCCCAGCCCCTCTGGAAAAAAATTTGGACTTTGGGGATAAAAAAATCTGTTTTTTCGGGGGCCCTCAAGTAGATGCCCCGGCCCACGGGGGGAGACCCTGGGAAACACTCAGTTATCCCCCCTCCCTCAAAAGCTTTTTGCCCCTAATGAGTCAGGGGGCCATGCTTTTCCCGGGGGGGCCCCGGGACCGAAAAACCGGCCCACCCCTTCCCCCTTTTCCATATCCCGTGCAACCATCTTGGACCCCCTGCCAATTAGCCACTGTCTTTTCCAAACACCCTGGCATCCCCGACGGGCCCCCCCCAATTGAAATGTGCCACATCTGAACATAGGTAACCGGCCCAAAGGGCGGGCCTTTCAATGTCTTCTAACTCTTCGTCAACCTTTGGAATTGGGGATGGTAAATCTAAACTGGAACCCGGGGAGGGGCCAAACGGCAATTTCCCTTTTTTCCCCCCCTGAACGGAAATTAATGGGAATTGGTAAATTTGAGGTCGGGCCACCACTCCTGCTCAAGGGGTCCAAAACCCTTTGCATTCTCCCAAAAGTGCCAATTTGGGTTGTTGTTTCCCTCATGACCCCGGGAACCTCTGCACCTGTCAGGTATCTGCAAAACCCTTTTTGTCCCTGGCCCCTTTCCCCGGGCCAAAAGTTCCCAAATTTTAAAGGGGCTAAAAATTTTTCGGGATTGCGCTTGACTCTCTCAAAAACCGACTGGGGATAGGGAAAATTTCTCTCTCTCGCCCCTTTTGGAGCTGGGGGCAGCACGGCCCCAACCCATGTAGACTTCCCCTCAGTATACAACAGAAAGGGAGTATCGAACCGTGAAAAGGCCAGAAAACGGGAAACACTGGTCAGCGCCTCTTTCACAGAGCAAAAGCTTTTTGCTGCCGTGGTCCCCACCAATAGGGGGGATTCTTTGGGCCCCCCGCCGTTTTCCCCTCACTAGGGTCTTTTTAAGGGGGCCTGTCAAAATGGGGGCAAAGAGGGGTATATTAAAACCCTTTGGTAATATCCCCGGCCCGTCCCAAGGGGAAAGCTTGTAAACCCCTTTGTAGTGTACAGGGCCGAGGGCCCCTTTTTAAATTGGGGCCCCAACCCTTTTGGGGGGCCCGGATGTACCCCCTTTCCCAGGTGCCACATGCCCCCAAATACTCTATCCGCTGTTTGAAGGTTGGGCCCCTTCTTAGGCCCCTTTATCTTGAGCCCCTGGTGCCGTAGGGGGGGTTCCCAAGGACCTGCCCCAAATTTTTTGAAAATGGTTTTCAAAGGAATTTTCCAAAAAACCAATACAATTCGTCCGGGAGTCAGGGACAGACTCAAAGTTAAAATCCCCCAGACAGTGCTCCATTTAGCCCCTGGGAATTTTCCCTGGTGCCCTTAGACGGCCCAAAAGGCCCTCCCATTGAAATCTAGAGCCCCATTTGGTAGAAAAAAGGCTGTTTTTTGCCCTTTTCCTTCTTAGCCCCTGGTTTCCTGCCGTATCGCTGGCCAAGTCCCAGAGTCGAGAAAAAAAATTTGAAAAGACCTAGGCGGACAGCGGAAATTTTTCAATCCCGGGGGGTGGTAGGCATCCGAAACCCGTCCCCGGGCATTCGTTTTCGGTAATCTAACACCCGAACCTGAGACTTCCCTCTTTTTTTCCCCACCAGGGCCACCCGGGAGCCCAGGGACTTTGACTCTTTGGATACCCGTTTCTCCGCCCTGTGGCCCCCATACTTTTTCCCTTCCTGGTACATCTTGGGGGGGATTTGCCGGTACCTTTCTTTGATGGGCATAGCATTGCCCGTGGGGAAATTTTGGGCTCCCAAAGGGGAAAAAGCACACCCCAAGTCTTCATCATGTCTTGAGAAAAACCCCCCTGAAAAATTTCCCAAAAAGGGGTTTTTTCCCGCAGCTTTTTGTTTTCCCCCGGGGTAAGAGCCCCGAGGTCAAACCCCCCTTTGGGCCTTTATCACCGGCCAAAACCATTCCCCCCTGTTGGAGGGTTCAAATCGTCGGACCCCTAATTTCATAGGTCCAGGGCCAAAACCCCTTGTAGGCAATAAAGGGAAAAAACCCCCCCGCCGGAAGATATTTTTCTCGGGGAACGCAGACTTCAGCTAACAGAATTTTTTGTTTGGGGAAAGGTTAATTTCCCCGTCCATGACATTGAGGGGATTCACAGGTTTCACACCCATTTTTCCCCGGTGGCAAGGGCCCCAAGGGTACCAGTGGACGGGGTTTTGTGACCCTTCCTGTAGGGTGGTTTCAAATTTAAGGGCTTCCCAAACCCTTTTAAATTGTCCCGGGTCCCAAACCGGGAAATCAATACCTGTTCGTGTTGTGGCGGGATCCCTTTATCGGGCTTTTGGCGGGACCTTCAAACCCGCCCAATGGGCCGACCCCCGGGTGTGGGGGCTCCCTTTTGCAAAACTGGGAGGGTCCTCCCATCTGTTGTTGGACCTTTTGGGTCGGCGGGTGCGTGGTGGCCCACTGCCACATTTTCTTGGTCCCTCTTTAGCTAGAGATGTGATCCAAGTCTCTGAAACACATTTTATACCCAGGGTTTTCATCCCCTCCCCCGACAAGATGGGTGATTTCCCCTAGCCCAACTCCCTTCTTGCCCATGTCTTGGCCCCCAAAAGTCGGACTTGCAATTTCCCGACTATCCCTTGCACGTCCCTTTCACCATTTTTTTTGGGTGCTGTCCGCCTAATGGGGCTGCCATCTTCCCCGGGTCCCTTTATGTGCCTAAAAGTGTCGCTCAAAGAACTCCAAAAGGGCATCAGGGGGCACTCTGACCCTGTATTTAAAATAGGGGAACGTTTCTTTTGGCCTTTTTAACGGCTTCCATAATTTGGGACTGCTGGCATAGAAAGGGCATGTCCTCACGTATGGGCCCTTTTGCTTCTGTCGCCACCGCCACAGGGGGGCCCCCGCTTTCTGGGGCGGTGGTAGTTTAAAAACCCCGGCTCTGCCCCCACATGTTCAAAACAATCTTTTGGCGAGTGGCCTTCTGTTGGAAATCCCCGCGAGAAGCCCCCCCAGATCTTTTGTGCGCTGATGGAAACCCTGGGAGTGGGACCCCGCTTTTGGAGTTGTCCCGAAATGGGGTGCTTGGGAAGCGGGGGTCACTTCTGGATTTTTTAGAAATTTTGCCTTTATCTGGACACTTCCGGGCCGAAGTTCTCCCCAAAATCTGTCCCCAAAAACCTTTGGGCCACATTGTTAAAGACTCCGAGTTTTCCCGCTCCTTGTTGTTGGGGGACTACTGACGGCATTTACCTTTTTTGGTGCCGGCATTGGCCACACAGCCCAAAAACATGATGGAAAACCCCCACCAAATTTTACAGTGGGTAGAAGTGTTTTTCTTGGAAAAAATGTGTTTTTTGGGACGCCAGCATAACGCCTTTTTGTTGCCCAAACAACTCAATCTTTTTTTTCATCAGGCACGGACTTCTTCCAAAATAACCTCTTGCCCAAAAATTTTGTTTTTTTGCATACCCAGGCGCCCTTGTTTGTGGGGCTTCAAAAAACGGTTCTTTCGCATCACTCTCCCATACAGTTCTCCTTGTGCAAAGTGGGTTTTGTTGACCGATGCCCGTGCACCATCTGCGCAAGAGATGCTGCAGCTCTTTGGGGGGTGTCTGTGGATTGTCCTTGACTGTTTCACCATTCTTTTTCCTGCCTTTTGAATTTTTCTTGGCCTGCCACTTTGGGCTTAAAAAAAACTGTCCTGTGGTCTTCCTTTTCCTTACTATGTTCCTCAAGGGGAAAAACTGACAGGTTAAATCTCTGAGAAAATTTTGTATCCTTCCCCCGAACAACTATTTGAACAATCTTTGTTTTTTAGATCATTTGAGAGTTGTTTTGAGGAGCCCCCTGTGCCATCTTCACAGGAGATTCAAAAAGGAGAAAAAATTGCAAATTTTGGCCCCTTTAAATACCTTTTTCATCTTGGAACACCCGGCTACGAAGTTCAAAGTCGTGAGGTTTCAAAACCAATGTTATGGTTCAGAAAATCAGTAAAAGTATTAGGACTTTTTTTAAATCAAAAAATGATAAGGGAAACCCAAAATTTTTTCCCCAAAAAGTAAAAATTTTTGGTTTTTGCTTTGTGCAATTTTTTGTTAGATACAATAAACCCATTTAAACCCGGAAAAATTTTACTGTGTCCATATTTTTAAAGATATAAAAAATTTGGGAAATGGTGTTGAAAACCCACCCAAATTTTAGAACAAAAAATTATTAAGATTAAAAAAGGTTCCCCAAAAACTTTTTAATATAAATATATTAAAAAATAGCAGATTTAAAAAAAAAATTCCTATATTCCCTTTGCTTTTTTTTTTGGTGCTTTAAAGTGCTGCTGATGGGGGGGTTGTTTTTCTTTTCCCCTTTTCCTTTTAAAGCAGTTCCTAAATTACCCCCACAGACAATATTACACGAAATTTAAACCCCAATGGTATAGTTAAAACAGGATCCACCCCCTCCACAATAGGGAATCAAAAGCTCCACCTTTTTTCCCCCCCCCCTGCACATGACTTTTTTTCCCCGGGTTTTCACAGAGCATGCCTAAAAAAATTCTCCTATAGAAGGGGTTTTTAAAAATTGCCCCTGTTCCCGGCTCCTATGTCCATGAACTGCTGTAAAAGCATCTCTGAAAATTTGTTTTTTTAAAAGCAGCTCAGGCAAGATGGCTCCCCCCATAACCCTTAAAAAAAAAACCAAAACAACAGAAAAAAAAAAAAATTCTATAGTAGAATAAAAAATTTAAAAAAAAAAGGGATTATAGATCAGTTTTCTGGTTTTAATTAGGGAAAAAAAAAGGCAATGGGTTTTCCTTTAAGTAAGGCCAGCTAAAATTTCTACAAAAGGGGGCTTATATGACGACGGGAAAAAAGCTTTTCCTGCCCAGAAATTGAATGCCATTCTTGGTGATAAAATAGCTAAAACTTACGGGCTTTTTGTTTTGGGGTTAGAAAGGGAGGTGAGGGTTGCTGGCCCTGCCCCAAACCTTACTTAGGGGGAAACCAAAATTATTTCCCCAGTATGTATACCCCATGCCCGAAAAAAAATAAATTAATAGCTTTAAACCCCTCTTACCGACACTTTGGGTATGGGGAAAAACCCTGATGTCGGTAAGAACCTATGTAACAGGTTTTCTTTATAAGTCAGATACATAGGAAGCTGGTGTTAGCTGCTGCTTTTGCTAACACAGGGAACAGAGCCAACTCTGTAACCTGCTGTTTAAAGGGGTTTTGCCACAAAGTAAAATTGGCGTGGGAAGTTTGAAAATTAAATAACAAACATTTTCACCATTCATCATTATTAAAAATTCTGGACCATTTTTGTTTTAGCTGCTCCTTTAGTGATCCATTGTTTACAGCTCATCTCCAGGGGATACGACCAGGGCTGAAAGCTCCTCAGTCCTGGTCGCACATGCTCAGAAATCACCTCTCCTCTCAGGCAGTTAATGAGTGTGCAAACCCCGGGTGCTGTCATTCTACTACCGTCCTCTGTTCTCCTTAGTAATTAGTCAAACTATGCAAATATATAAAAGAGAAACCTCAATGAGGTTTGTGCATTGATAAAGAGAAAAAAAAAACACAGGTTTGGTTCCTGCAGGGATTTGAACCTAGGACCCTTGTGCCTGGAGGCAAAAACTTTACCTCTCAGCTACTCACAATGCTTTACATAAACAGACCTTTCTTTGACTAGAGAGAGGAAAGGCCTGGTGATGTCATCCTGCTGGGTCACATGATATGCAATTCAAACAAATCACACATGCCTCCTTCTGAGCACACAGAGCTGAAGAGCTGGATGCAGGAGGTATGAAATGAGATCGTGGCAAAACCCCTTTAAATGCACATGACAATGTGGCCTGTGATTGGCTGTACCTATCACATAAATGATCAATGGTCCACTGCTGCTACCGGGTTGAATGAGACAGAACCTGCGGCTGAAAAGGAGCATCCAGAAGGTAAGTATGAACCTTTGCTTCTATTTTTAATCATGCCCCACACACAAACAAGCTTTTACAACTTTTCGAACACCCCTTTAACAACATTCTGATATGATCAGTGAGTGGCACTTTTGCTATAGTGCCACTTTTGTCAACAGGTTTTGCCTTGTACTGCAGCTCTGCTGCATCCACTTTAATAGGAAGAACAAAGTAAATGAAGATTGTCCAGAGGCAACCAATCACATCTCTAGTTAAGTGTAATCTAGTTGGTTGCACTATTTTGTAAAGGTTTCAAAAAATATCATGATCTTCCAAAAATATTATTGTAGAAACATAATGGCCCACATTTAAAATGTAATTTGTGACTTGAGATTTTAAAAACATGAATTAATAATTGCTCAAATATGTCTCATATATGAAGAAAAAACACTATCCTTATTAATACTGGACATTATAGAGTATTCTCACTACATCGATTAGTTTTAAACAGGTAAGTAAAGGAAAATGAAGATTTTTACCAAATACATTGCTGTTCTGATTTTGCTTAATTTCAGATTGAGAGCAGTTCTTATTTCCTCTTACTTCCACCTTTATTGTACTTTAGCAGCCCTTACCAGGATTGTGATATCTGTGTCTTATCAGCAGGAGGGAACTTCTCATTCTCAGATCTTATCTTTCTACTGAGAAAAACTTTACCACTTCAAATTACTGACCTGGGAGCAGCTTTGTGCCATCCTGTCAGGTCTGCAGAGCACTTTTATGTGTGATTACTTTAGATAACAAGAGAGAGTCATTTAGCAGCTAACAAGGGGTCTTGGCAGCATGAACCTTCCTCTCAAGACAAATACAACTCTGCTAGCTAACATTTATAGCCAGACATCCTGATTGTACAGTGCCCTTGTTTTTCACAAGCTCTAGATCAGTAATTTCCCTGTAAGAAGCTTATCTAGGAAGAGGAACTAGCAGAGCTGAAATGTCATTGACTGCTGTAGACCCGCCCACAGCCTGAGCAGGAAGTAGGAGCCTGAAGTGGAAGTGAAAATAGCAAGATGGGAAATCCCTTTAACTTCAGGAATATTTTAACTCCTTAACGACCCCCCACCGTCTTTTGGCGTCGGGCATTTCAGATCGTTTGTCTACAGCGACGTCTTTTGGCATCACGGCAGACATCGAAGCTTGTGTTGCCAGGTGCTGCAGTGATGAGAACGTACTACACAGCCCTGACCCCAGCACAGCTCCTGCAAGCACCGGGGAGTGGAGGAAACCTCCGCTCTCCGCTGCTTTAACCCTTTGATTGTGGCAGATCATCACCGCAGCGCACTCAAAGGGTTTCCCTGCTCTGTCAGGTGATCGGACCACCCGGTGACCCGACAGAGCCTGTGGAACGGCTGCACAGTCAGCCCTGGGGACCTAGAGTAGCCCCAGGGCTGTCTGTGTAACAAGCCAGTGTAAAAAAAAAAAAGTAACACAGTTCTCCTTTCAAGGGATTTAAAAAAAAAAGTAAAAACATAAAAAGTGTAAAAAAAGAATACAAAAATAAATAATAAAATACAAATAAAGTAAAAATAAATATTTAATGAAAAATAATTGTGCATAAATTACTCACAGAATAAAAACCACACATATTAGGTATCCACAGGACTGTAATAACCTGTAGAATTAATCTAGCATTTTATTAAGTGTGAAATGTGAATGGTTTAAAAAAATTTAAAAAAAACAAAAAAAAAAAATGAAAAAAAATTGTGCAATTATTTATAAGTGAACTTAAACTATTCCACCATAAAGTACAACTCGTCTTGAATAAAACGAAGCCTCATACAACTGCGTCATCGAAAAAAATAAAAAAGTTACAACTGTTGAAACGCAAGGAGGCAAAAACTAGAAAAATGTTCTGGTCATTAACTACTTTTTAGGCGTTCGGCTTAAGGGGTTAAATGAACACTTTGGCCATGTTTACACGGCTTACAATTGGATGTATTTCAGTCCGTAATTACGCGCCGGAGTGTGCAAATTACGGCTGGAATACGTCGAAGTCATTACGGTAATCCACAGTTCTCATAGAGAACTATGGATTACGTCTCCTCTCGCTGCTCGGCGACTCCACTGGGCGGGGAGATAAGTGACATGTGAATTACTAGCGGCGTATACGCGCCACTGGTAATGCAAGTCTATGGGCCGGCGAGGTGCCGGCCCTCCGCACCTGCCCCTGCTCCCACCCCGCCCCCGTCCACACGGCATAATTGCGGGGCAAAATTACGCCCTGCATTTAAGCCGTGTGAACCTAGCCTCAGGGTAAAGCTGATACACTGTATTATGTCAAGTGAAGGGCTTTGCAGGGCAGGGTATGACACAGGAGTTCTCTCTTTGAATTTCTGTGTTATGCACCGCCCCCTTAAAGCCAGTGTATCAGTTTTCCCGGATTTCTCCTTTAATTCTCTCTTCTATACATTTTTCCCTTCTTTTGCATATATGATAAAACGTATAATGTTAACGCCATAATATTAATCAAACACAACATTACATTTTGCACAAGAATAATCTTTATTGAAGTAAAGAACCCAAAGCAATGCTTAGAATAAGAAGAAAAGAATTCCACATTGAGTATATTAAGATCACGTCATCAACATTTGCCAAGTAGGGAATTAAAGACTTGATAGTAGAAGATTTCCTCCTGGCAGAGATATTAACATTTGGTGTGGTGGACATGTTCAGGAGCATGGACCATCTCACGGAATGGTGAGATACTGAGGAGGAAGGAAACAGACTGATATTTAGACAGAATTTTTTTTTTTATCTAAATTTTTAATGAAACTCCATTGGCATCTAGGTCCTGGTGTCTTTGGGCCCTCTGCTATTTAAGGAGATAATATAAGTATAATAAATTGCACATGCTAAGTGGGCCCTCTTCATTAATTTTGCATTGAGCCTCAGGAGCTTTATGTCTGGTTTTGGGCTAAAGCACTTGACCAACCATTCAAGTTTAAGATCTCACTTCATAGAGACGCTCCAAAAATAGTTGCTCTTCTTCTTACTGACAATTGCTAGTCACTGTAAGCCTCGGGGTTGCTAGTCACTGTAAGAGGCTATGCAAAACATTATCAGTGGGTGAGAAAATGATTAAAAAGAAATAGTTAATGGAAACCTAATTCTGGAATCTGGACAAAATACACTTTAATAACAAAGGTGCTGCAGTGCTCAGTCATAAGATACCTGTAAGTTGGACCTTCCAACAAAGCTTTCTCATTGGTCACCTCTTTGGGCCTCTTTCATATATGGAAACTGATAGACCTGTGCCACCTGTCCATGTGCCTCTGATTTTATATGGAGTAAAACAAAACCTGTGTTTTATTGGAATTAAAGGAGTTATCTCACTACATGGATTCATACCACCTCTCTCTGTTTTCTCAGTTTCATTTTTGAATTAAGGGGCGTGTTTACAGGCTACTACTGGCCTTTATTGAGAGCTACTAAGGACACCAGGTCTGCAGCTATAGCGACCAGCACTGGCAGCCTATCAGGAGAGGTCAAAGAGGTCTGTAGTTATAGTGACCTGAGGAGCTGATGCAGCCCATACAAGAGGGGATATCCAGAAGTAGGTAGGAAACTGTTAATGGACATATATTGCAAAGTGACTTGTTTTTTGCAAGATCTTTAACATAAAAAGCAATTCTTGTAGTGAGACAACCCCTTTAAGGTATTTTCAAAGAGAGACAAGGGGGAACAATATGGTCCTTGCATATAAGACAACACCTAATGGTTCTATAAAACCACCCCCTAAAAGCAACTCTATGTTCCATGACTTTACCATATGCAAGAGGATTTTATTTGAGAACATGACTCCTGCTGGAAAACTCCTTTAGTAGGAAATAAAACCCACCTTTACCCCCAAATAGCACCTAATATTGTGGTTATTTTTCAACATACCCTCTTTGGTGCTTGAGTGGTGGTGTCCAGAAACACTGAAAAGGATAGCATAGAATTTAGTCAAAATTAGACACATGTCTACATTCCTACATTTTGAAGAGCATTTTAAAGATATACTTACATCAAATTAATTCAGAATATGTATAAAGACCTTAAAATTTGAGGGATTGTTCAGTTTTTGAAAAAAAACATTTGGCCAGAGAAGGGGTAAAAAAAAATTAAAAGACTCCACTTTTAATTGGCTCCATTCCAGCACTGAGCTATGATGATCAGGTCGCCTGCCAGTGACATGAAGAACCTCAGCATGTGACTCTGCAGCCAATCCCAGGTCTCGTCGGTCATGCGCCGTTAGAACAGGAAGAGACTGCAGAGGCCTGTGAAAGCTGCAGGATCACATGAACAGTGACGTCATTGGCAGAGAGCAGCGGCACCAAAGCTCAATGCAGGAACTTAGTCAGTTGGAAACGCGAGTCTTTTTTTTTACCCCCTCCATAGCTGACTGCTATGTTTTATCCAAAACTGGACACACCCTTTAAAGGGAATGTGTCATCAAAATAACTTATTGTTTAACTCACAATTTTATGTTAAACACATTTTTGTAAGAATTTTTGCTTATTTTTTTTAATTTTCCTTATCACTTTCAATATTTTTTAATAATTCTTAAGCCCTGAAGTTTTCACTTTGGCCACTAAGCTTAATAATAGTCTGACACTTCACACTTCCTGTTCTGTAGAGAAAGACTCTCAGTTGTCTGTTCATTATCAGCACAAAGAAGGTCAAACTGAAAGGAGACACCAGTGTGAATAGATAACACAGGATCCACCAGTCACAAGAGGAGATAGTCACAGTTCACCCTTTCACCTCCCTGCACAGTGACTTCTTCCCAGGTAACAGAGCATGACTAGAAAACTCTCCTATAGAAGTCAATGGGACTGAGTCAGTCTTAAGTTTCCTATGTGCATGAAGCTACTGTAAAGCATCTCTCTGACTGCTGTTAAAGCAGTGCAAACAAGGCCTAGTGGCCAAAGTGAAAATTGCAAGACTTAAGAATTTTAAAAAAATATTGAAAGTGATATGAAAAAATTAATAAAAAAAACAACCAAAAATTCCTTTTTAAGTCTATGAACAAATTTTGCTAAATTAAAACAAAAAAGCTATCACATACTGGATGTCATGACCCTCAAGCAGGCGCTTGTATGTGGCGATCTCCATTTCCAAATGTGTTTTCTGGTCCATTAGGATCTTGTATTCATGGTTCTGCCGTTCTAGATCTGCACGGATCTGTGACAACTCAGACTCGACATTGTTGATCAGGCATTGCAGCTGGGCAAGCTGGGAGCCAAAGGTGGCCTCTGTCTCAGCCAAGGTGCCTTCCAAAGCTGATTTCTGTGGAATGAAATGAAGATAGATTTTAGGTATGCAATGCTTTCTGCTGGACCTTGTTGGGTCAATCATTGTGACAGAACCTGGGTGCATCACAGGATCCTATGGTATCGGGGACCAGTCTGGTTCTGAATGTGGCATCACTGATAATGCTGTGCTTACCATGCTCAGTTGACTTTGTAGTTCAATCTCAAGGGTCTGCACATTGCGTCTTAGTTCAATGACCTCAGTTTGGACTGACTGCAGTTGTTCGGATCCGGATGCCATCTGACGGTTCAGTTCTTCACTCTGGTAAATAGGATACACAGAATGTTATATGAGGTCTTTATTGACCATGTTTGTGTTGACAATAAATTGTATAGATATGATCTTTTCATGCAGTAAAGATGTGTGAAACCATATTTTAAGTCATTAATTTTTCTATTTTACCTAGATTTCAAGAACCACATGTTTAACTTGTCTTTTGCAGATCAAAAAATGTAAATAAATCCACTAAATATTCCACTACACAATGGCGCTATGAAGCATTCAACTATGTCCTTATGGAAATGCTTTGTATTAACAGCACTCCATGTGGTTATGCATGGAATTACAAGAAAATTTATTCAGATTTTAAGGTGAACTATTAAAATAACTTCATTGGAACTTCATCTCCTAAGCATGCCCTTGTCCCTTAAATTCACATCCTAGTATTCTCAAATGCACATGCTAGTATCTCCTAATGCATGTCCTAATATCTCCCAATAGCTACTCCAGTTTCCCCCACACTCTAAAAATATGGTTAATCTAGGTTAATCTGGAATTAAGGCTGTGAGTCTTAATGGGGACAGCTACCAATGTGAATATAGTAGTGCTATATAAATGAATAAACTGAATAAATGCCTTCATGTAATAGTAGCCCTAAATGCATGTACTAATCTTATCTAAAGCATGTACTAGCATCTACTAATTCATATTCTAGTAAAATCGTCCATTGATGTATAATATTAATTGGTTCCAGGACGACCATTGTATGTTGAAACCGTAGCTCTATGGAAAACTGGCATTTGGCTCTGAATCCACAAAATGGCCCCCAGCATAATGCAATATGAAGAGTAAAGAAAATAAGCCAGATAACTAATATAGGTAAAGCAAGTCCTTAGCTATAACATCAGAAAGAGCTTCTGGAAGCTGGAAATCACTTTCTTTGATGAGGACAGGAGCTTCTTTAAGTTCTGTACTTTATACATAATGTACCAGAAATAAAGAAAATGGGGCCTTCACCTGGGAAGCCGCTCATCCTGGCACATGTAAAGACCAGTACAGGACATGTAGCACCGCACCGTACTGTAGAAAGGCGCTACTAGACCGTCAATCACTGCCTGCACCTAACTAATACATGTAAGAGCAGTAGAGGACATGTAGTACTGCACTGTACTGCAGAGAGGAGCTACTAGATCCCAATCACTGCAAGCACCTCACTAATACATGTAAGAGCAGTACAGGACATATAGTATCACACTGTACTGTAGAGAGGTGATACTAGACCGCCAATCAGTACAGGCAGCTCACTAATACATGTAAGAACAGTAGAGGGCATGTAGTATCACACTGCACTGTAGAGAGGCACTACTAGACCGCCAATCACTGCATGCACTGCACTAATAATATTGTAGAATGACACAGCGGTTCCAACACTTTGAGATAAAATATCCAGACGTTTATATGAATTGAATAAAAACAATAGAAGAACCCCTCACGGCATAGCAAAAAAACAATCCGTTAGTGCCGACGCGTTTCGGATGGCAATTCACCCTTAGTCATGGCAAGTCATGCACTGCACTAATACAGAGATTTTACAAGTGAAATGTTCATGATAATTGGCTGAATTAGTGTCTGGGACATTGTATCTTGAAACCACACTCAACAGACAATGTTTCATGAAAGACTATTGTAGGTTGAAAATATTGTATCCTGAGACCATTGTAAGTTGAGAGTCCACTGTATCTGAAAGTGTTGCAATTAACGCATGCTTTATTCAGATTATTATGTCTTATGGATATAAAAAAATTAAAAGTAATACAAACATACCCTTTGAAGGAACATGTTCTCAACCTCCCTCATGTTCCTTTCCATCAGGTTTTCATATGACTCACGGATCTCAGACAATACTTTGTTTAGATCCATTGATGGAGCAGCATCCACTTCCACATTGACTCTGGCACCCAACTGAGTACGCAGAGAGTTGACTTCCTACAAAATAAGCAGATATTGATAGGCATGATATAAAACTTCATGCACCTATTTACAGTTAAATTACATTTTACTACAAAAGTACCATTGTATGGTAAACAGTGTGCACAGTCATTGGGAGGATCATATGGGAAACTCATAGTAATCACCTCCTCATGGTTCCTCTTCATCTGTAGAAGCTCTTCTTGAAGATGCTGGACTTGAGCCTCTAAGTCGCATACCTCCCTGTTTAGCTCTTCTAGGACACGGCGCAAACCATTAACATCAGACTCAACATTGTTTCTAAGTCTTAGTTCCATCTCATACCTAAAGAGAAGAAAGTACCAGGTTTAGGAATAGGATAACCATATGGTTACCAATAATTGATTCTACAAATGATGACACTAGTTAGTTTATTGTGTTGCTGTTAAATACTTGTTTCTGAAGTCATCTGCTGCCAACCTGGCATTGTCAATTTGCAGCACAATTCTGGCATTTTCAATAGTAGCAGAGGATATCTAAGTGAAATAGAAAATTATGATAGATTATCCAGAGATGGTTTTACAGTCCAATCATCATGGATCTATAAGATAAAACATCCAGTCAGCCTACTGACAGCTTCATACTGGCCCAAAATACCTCGGCGCCTTGGTCAAGTACCAAGTCTGCTTTGAAATGGTACCTGAAAACCATATTTGGATACATTAAAAACAACATTTAGAATTGGAATTGATATCTTATTAAATTCTATGATCAGTTGCTTTGCAAAATGTCACAGCTTTTATGATCCTCACCTGGGCTTGAAGCTCCTGGATGGTCCTAAAGTAGCAGCTAAAATCAGGAAAGGTGCTGGGTTGGTTCCTGTCATACCACTCTCTTATATTTCTCTCAAGTTGGGAATTTTCTTGTTCTAAGGATCGAACCTTCTCAAGATATGAAGCCAATCGATCGTTTAGATGTTGCATGGTTTCTTTCTCATTGACATTGAAGAGGCCATCGCCTTTCCATGCACTGTGGCCTCCAAAGCTGCCAAAGTGACTGCCGTGACCATGTGAACTTCCAAATCCATAGCCATGGCTTATAGAAGTATGTTTGGAAATAGAGATTCCTTTTCCTCCAGATCCTCCATGGACACTTGGGGTTCTGCAGTGACCTCCATGGTGGGAAAGGCTTGAGCTTCCATGATGGACTTTATGAAATCCTCCATGAATAGCCCCATGAGATGATCCATGATGGGAAATTTTATGCGTATCTCCATGATGCACCTTATGGTGGAGAGTTGAGATATGGCTGCTGATCTTATGGCCGATCCCCTTGATGGATCCAGCTGTAGAATGACTTGACTTGATACAGTGGCTCATGTTGAGAGTTCTGCAAGAATCAGACTGCACAATCCAAGTGCAAGTGCTCATTTTATAAAACTCACGGGGGTGTTGCAAAAGGGAACTTACTTTATGAGCATCATATTTTGTTTCATTTAGCTGCTGATGTGATTTATATTGAAGACATTTGTGTGATTGCTCAAGAAAGATCATAAGGAAGGTGGAAACTGTGACAAGTTTATTGCAGTGCTGTTCAACAGAGATAAATTAACAACACCTATGGACCTAGACCAAAAGGATTCGAAGTCAGCGATATGGACACATTAAAGACTAAGCCAGGCTATAAATCCTACTAGAAAATGGTATATCTCGCAACCAAAAAATATATACAGAAAATAGAGAGAATATATAAGAGCTTTGACAGCTTCAGGTTCACCAACTTAATATGTATAAATCAGGGTTCAATCTAGAGATTACTCTCATGATCTATTTACACCCAGGACTGTATCTAGAACAAGGGGCATCCTCTATGTCTAGAGGAAAGAAGGTTTCAACACAGACATAGAAAGGGAATCTTTACTGTAAGAGCAGTGAGACTGGAACTCTCTGCCGGAGGAACTTGTCCTGGTGAATTCACAGAGTT
>JAODAL010062590.1:0-19681 GCA_025379985.1 Phyllomedusa bahiana | reverse complement strand
CTTTACTTCAACTTTACTAAAGAAATTTTTAAACAATGAAAAAAATTTATCATGCACAAGTGATTATGTTATTTACTGAATCATTTTGCCCATGCGGTATTCTTTTCATAGGGAAAAAAATTTCTACGAAACGTCCCGAGATTTATCAACCAAAGGTATACTTTGGGGCCACAAAGACTGCCAAAAGCCCCCCCCCGTCATTTGTGGGGGCACATTTTACTAATAAACCTTTTTTCTCTATACACCAATTAAATTTAAATTTCCTGACAATGTTCCCAATTTGAGCTGACTTTTTAAGCAAGAGAGAGAAAAATTTCTGGATGTATGGGAAATAAACACCCTGGGGCCCATGGTCTTTTTTTCCCTATAAATGAACTGTATATTTTTTTAAAGAATAATTGTGAAAGATTGTTTTTCACCTCGTTTTTGAGGTCCATTGAAAAATAAAAAGCCTGTTGCTATGCATTCAATGTAGCAAGTTGATGAAGGGGGATTCTTCCCCCAAATGCGTTATTGCTTGAAAAAATTTTCACAAAAGAATCCCATCGTAAGCGGGGTTAAAGCGCATTACTGAATAGAGGGGCTCTATTTATTTTTTTAGTTCCCTTAAATCTATTTAACTGGGGGAAAAAGCCTGCAACGGGCCCCCTTATTGGAAAAATAAAACCTTTTTTCCTTCTCATTTCCCTTTGGGGGTTTCCTCGTAATCGAAGCGGGGAACTTGTACCGGAGCTGTTTCCTTTCCCCCTTTCCTCTTAAACAGGGGAGACTAAGCGTTTGTACGACCCTGTCCCGTAAATTGGTACAGCCGCCCCAGGTAAAAACCTTTCAATTGAAACTTTTTCCCTTTGTACTCGCAAAAGGGGTTGAAGGATTTCGACCCGGCGCTTTATTTTTAAATTCTAGAAACCAGGCCCCTTCCCAAGAGGCCCGTTTTTTTCTGTACCTTATCACAATAGAGACCTAAAGCGGTGACCTCATTTTTGAACCCTCTTGTGAAAACAAAAATGGATAAAATCAGCGGTGACCCCCACAATGACCCTTTTTGTGGACTCAAAAAGGATGCCCTCAGGGGGTTTTGACCTCACAAGAACCCTTTCTTGGGGACATCACAATGGATGACCTAAACGGTGCCCCCTCAAAAATAAAGAAATTTTGTGACTTCACAATGGATGACTTCAGGGGTTTGACCCCCACAATGTGCCCTTGTGTTTATCAAAGGGAAAGGACCAGACAATAAAAGCCTCTTGTGACACCCCAAAGGTTTGACCTCAAGGGGTGACCTCACAATAACCCTTTCTTGTGACATCAAAAATGGATGACCTCAGCGGTGACCTCACAATGAAGCCTCTTTAGACATAAAAATGGATGACCTCAGCGGTGACCCACAATAAACCCTTTTGACATCACAAAGGGATGCCCTAAGGGTGACCTCAAATAAAACCCTTTTTGGAAACATCACAAGGGTTTACCTCACGGTGACTTACAATGAAGCTTCTTGTGAAATCAAAATTTGGTTTACCTCCCCCGGTGCCCCCCACAATAAATGCCCTTGTGACTTTCACAAGGGAAATGCCCTCAGGGGTGCCCCTTCAAAATTTGAACCCCTTTTGTACTTCCATTGATGACCACACACGAAGCCTCTTGGCCCATCCCAATGGGGGACCTCACCCGGTCCCTCACAATGAAGCCTCTTTGTGACTTCACAAGGGATGACCCAGCGGTGACCTCCCCAATGAGGCCTCTTGTAAAATCAAAAAATGGATGACCTCAGGGGTGACCTCACAATTCCCCCTTTGTGACATCACAATGGATGAACTAAAAAGGAAGCTTTGGGGAAATTATAAGGGGTTTACCTCAGGGGGGTGACCTCACAATGAACCCAAACTTGTGAAAAACACAATGGATGCCTCAGGGGTTTGACCTCACAATAAAAGGCCCCCTTTGTACAACAATGGATGCCCCTCAGGGGGGGAACCTCACAATGAACCCACTTTGTAACTTTCCACAATGGATGAACTCAGGGGTGACCTCACAATGAAGCCTCTTGTGAATCACAATGGTTTGACCTCGTGGTAACCTCACAATGAAGCCTCTTGGACATACAAAGGGACCCCCAGCGGTGACCTCACAATGAAGCCTCTGTACTCCCCAAGGGAATACTTAAACAATTCACTAAAAGTTCCCCCCCCCCCAACCCCCCCCCCGACCCCAATTAGCAAAGTGGGGCGGCTAGATGAAGCGCTGTTAGGAGAATACTAAAATACCCTCAACGTAAGTTGAGAAAGACTATTTATTATAACAAAAGGTATACTTACTACGGGGTTTCGCGGTGCCCCTGATCCTCCCGGTACATTTCAATGTTAACAGATGCTCACGGAAAATTTAAATAGGAACGAGGCTGAAGGGCCCAAATCACAATGGGCTCAATGAGCTACATTTTTTTTATACACTCAATCAAAGTAAGCATAGTATATATATTTTTTCAAAGGGAAAGGGGAATTTAAAAAACAAGGGAAAAGAAAAAAAAAAAATAATACCAAAACTAATTCACATTTTTAGAAAATAAAAACAAAATGCATACATATAAGTATAAACAATGCTCATATATAAAAAGTCTACTAAATACACATATAGGTTATACCAAAATACATATATGTACAATAAAATTTTACTAAAAATAAGAGTAAAAAATGGGGATAAAAAAGATATTACTTAAAAAAATTTCAATAAAAATATTTATATTTTTATAATAATATATATATATAATTATATATATTTTATATAATATTTAAAAAACATAAATTTAAAATATAAAGGGTATTTCATACATATATCCAAAAAAAACCCGATAAGGATCTATAGAAAAACCTTTTTTACGAGCTGTACCGGGTAGAACCCACAAACCCTACCCCGGTGAGAAACCCTTTCATAGACCTTTTCCAGGTGCCCTTTTTTTCCATGGAACCCCCCGCTTTCGCGTTTTTCTGTTGTTTGATAAATTTTTCCCTTTCCCCCCCCTTTGTTCATCACGAAAACCCCCTAAAGGGTTCTTTTCCCTTTTTTCAAAAGGATGGGCCTCAGGGGGTGACCTCACAATTAAACCTCTTGGGAAAAATGACAATGGAAGACCACCCAAAGAAGCCTCTTTAACCCTTTAATGGGTGACTAGAACAATTTTTGCTCAGATATCAGCTGATCCAATTAGCACAATGGGGCGGGTTTTGATGAAGCGTGTTTAAAGGGAAAAAAGCTTTGAATTTCCCCCCAACATAAGTTGAGAAAAACAAATTTTTTATGACAAAAAAGTAAAACATGGAAATACGCGTTCGCAGGTGCGCCCTGCTTCCTCAGGTACATACAATGTTTGGGGAATTTTAGGGGGAAAAAAAAAAGGAAAAATTTTGGGTATAAATACAAGCAAAAAAAAAACAAAAAAAAATTTTTAAAATAAAATAATATATAAAAAACACCAAAATTTGGTTTTTTACAATTATTTATCGGGGTATGTACATTTTAAAATTTTTTTTTATATAGGTGGGGGCCCCCAACATAAAATTTTTGTGATTTTTGTCCCCTTTTATAAAAATTTCATAAACCCCTTTTTTAAAAAATATTTGTGTTTTTATAAAAAATTATTTTATATACTTTTTTTTTTGCATGTATACATATCAAAATATTTCCTTTTTCTTTTCATTTTTTAATTTTTTGGGTTTCCTTTTTTCCCCGTAATGTTTTTTTTAAAATATATTTTTTAAAAGAAATTTTTTTTAAAAGTATTGTTTTTTTATTTAAAAAAACTTCCCTTAAGCAAATTTATCCCTTTCAACCAAAAAATTTGTGGTATATTTTTAAACGTTATATTCCCTTTTTAAATTTTTTTTTTTTTTTCCCCGCAAACCCGTTTTCCGTTTCCCCCATTAAAGTGTTTCCTAGTTTACTATGTCTAAAGTAAGTGTTTAACCCAAAACCCAAAAGAACCCCTGGGCCTCTCTTTGATAATTTGGGGCCCTTCACCTCGGGCCCTAAATTTTAAAAGTTCCGTGAGCATCTGCCAAAACATTGTATTGTACTGAGGAAGCAGGGCCGAACCTGGAACGGTCTTAGTACATGTTTTTAATTTTTTTGTCATAATAAATAGTCTTTCTCAACTTATTTTGAGGGTATTCTAGGCATTCTTCTTACAGCGCTTCATCTAAGCCGCCCCATGTGTACTAATTGGATCGGGCTGATCCTCTGAGCGAACTGTTTCTATTCATTTTCTGGCGACCCTCGTGGGCGCCGTTGGCTGGGAGCGAGCGGGAGCTGCTAGATTGTTTGCACCGATAAGGAATTCATAGAAACGCTATAGTACGAACTGTACCGGGTAGTCGTACAGAGAACCAGGTGAGCCACCGTTTACATAGTCCTTTTTTCAGTTTGGTGCTTGTTTCTCCAAAGACCCCAGCTGCGCTCCTGCTTTTTGTTGTAGACCATTTTCCTTCCTGACTTCGACTAACATGAACACCAGTGGATGATTTCCTTTCCTTGAATATCATAATATGGGTGACTTCACAATGGATTACTTTTTCAGTGACCTCACAATGAAGCCTCTTGTGACATCACAATGGATGACCTCAGCGCGGTGACTCAACAATGATGCCTCTTGTGGACGATCAACAATGGATGACCTCACAATGAGCCTCTTGTGACATCACAATGGATGACCTCAGCGGTGACATCACAATGAAGCCTCTTGTGACATCACAATGGATGACGAGAATAGGTCCAACTGTCGGTGGAGAGCCCGTTACAGGCTTTCACTCACAACGATAGGTGGGGGGATCGGGACAAAACTAGACGCTGTTAGCGTGATCGAGTGCGCAAATACGGCTGGCAAAGAGTTTGCTTTTTTTAATGATTATTTTGGCATATAACGCGTTTCGCGGGACGGAATCCGCTTCCTCAGACATGCTACATCAAAGTACACACTAAACAAGTATTTATACAATGAACCCACAAACGAGGCTACGAGAGCATGTGTTAAAATTTAATTCATAAAAACCAAGAAACAAAAACATAAAAAGAGGAGAGAAGTAACAGATAAACAGAAGGATTCCTTTCACTAGTACACATACTATGCGCAAGGCGGGAACGGGCACCGGAGCGGCTATCCTTTTTTTTCTCTCCATCCAGAGAGAATAAGCGATTGTACGAGCTGTACCGTTTATGCGTACAGCTCACCCAGGTGAGCACCTTTTGATTGTACTTATTCCTCACCATGTTCTAACAAAGAACTCGACCCTGCGCTCCTTTTTTCATTTTAGCCACAGGCGTCTCTCCCCGGAGACTCGCTACTAGATTTACTTCACTACAACCCAGGAGTGGGTGACGGCTATTTGAAAGGCGCAAAGTCTGAGTTTACCCAAAGCCTGCGTTCCTTATATATATAACGAAAGCTTCTAAACCCAGCTGTACGGTACCATAGTACAGCTGAGGAAGGTGAGCAATTGATCGATTTTGTAATCTGTGATTCATACTGTAGCAGTATTATACTATTGTTCTTTCTTTGTCTCCATTTCTGAGCGTCTGAATCTTCTGAGTTTCTTGAAAATGGACTAACATACAACAAAGAGAAACCACTCGCACCCAGTTAATGGAAAGACTCATTTGTCGGCTCATGTACGTGACTTATTGCTTCCAATATAGAACATCGTGAGTATACAGCCGATGAAACTAAGAATTTACACGATGTAGCACGGAAATTGGAAAAGAATCTACTCTCAGAGAGCTTTTCACATATAGATGCCACTTTTTTAGATTTATATGTGCAAGAAAAGTTAATCCCCAAGGGTTTAAAATTTTTTAAAAATAACCCTTTTAATGATACAGATATTAATTTTATCATTTATGTGCATGGAGAGTTTGGAATCATGTTCTCTCAATCTCATGAAATTATTATAACAAAGAGAAAAGCAAAAACATGCTAGACACTAGCAGGGGAAGTGGATCTAGACCTAAAAACTTTTTTGGAGTTTAAATCCCACCCAGATTATCGCAATTTGGAACAGCGCATAACTAATAATTTGAAAAAGAATGAATTGGATATCATTAACAAAAAATTACATAAATTAACCAGGGATCGTTTTGAAAAGAACAATCCCCAAGCTAGAATTTCTACCCTTGAATTTAATATACCTGTAGAAAGAGCAGAAAATACTTCTAGGGTTCCAGCACCCCGCATGGAGAATATGGTTTTTGCTGAACCTTCAGTAAGACCCAAATTATATAGTGAAGCAACTAGGAGTAATACGTACCGTCCTAATATTACACAAGTCGAAGACGTTTCCAATAGAAACTCTTTTCCAAAATAATACTCGTACAATCGAGAAACTACTCCCAAGAAGAATCCAGCCCTCGCTTGTTTTTCAATTCTAATTTAAAAATCTAGAGAAAGAGAGAGAGAATTAAGCACCCCCAACTAACAGGGACTTTAAAATCCAATTATAGATAAAGAGAGCCTCTATTGATCCCCCACTTCGGGAGAAACTTAAACAGAATAATACTTTAGACACGAGGAACCTATATCCAGGAACACTCCCATGGAGCAGAGTTGCTATACAGTCATTTTGGAGGAGTCGTAGATGGGGTTACCACCTATATTGTAGTGATCAAATTTAATCCTTTCTCCCCTACAAATACACTAAATTTATCCTCCATTGACCATTCCAGAAGCACCCAATTACCATACCACATATTCCTTCCACTAATTGGAATCTATTAATTTACAGTACACCACACTTCTATTGATACTAGTACACAAATCCCCCAATCAGGAGTAGTGAAGTTAGAACCAGAAAATCAGAGCCTATCTTCCAATCCAATATTACTTAGTCTTTTAAAATCTCAAACACCCATAGTACCACCTATCAAAATATCAAATAATAGATTCTTACTGACAATGAAGGTGGTAAATAGGATCAATAGAGAATCCTTCACCACCAGTCCCCTCTGTACCCCAGATTAGTAATACCCCGTCTGAGTCTTTTTTAGGGGTCAATCCAAAATTAAACGTATACAAACATATAGAGGAAAATTTGAAACCTCAGGTAACCACCAAAACACATTCCCCGAAGCTAGCATTAGACAGAAAAAGAAAACAAAGTATAGAGGCACCAGAGGTGCAGGGAGTAGGCAAGTATACCAAACTCGATATAATAAATTAAGGAATAAGTTGAAAAAAAGGAGCGCAGAGTAAAAAATAAACAAGTGAAAATGACTGCCAAAGAAAAAATTTTTAACCTTTCAAAATATATACTCTCTCCTGAAGAAGAGAGCATTTTACGAAAAGGGTTGGGGTTCTCCCCCGATAATAGGATTAATGATTTCACAGCCTTCCAAGATCTCCATAAGTTTATAAGGAAATTAACACTTAAGAGATTTTTTAATAAAAAACGTAATTGTAAAAAATTAAATGATGCAACAGAGCCTGAGTCACACAGCGACTCAGGAAGATTGGGTATAGTAAAGCCAACATCCACTTTTTATCCATTGGCTGCTCAGGGTAATTTTATACCTGTGTTCCTTGATCTGGTAGCAGAGGATCTGCGTGTTATAAAGAAATCTCTTCCTGTAAAATCAAATTTAAGTAGAAAAGAAAAAATTGCTCTTAAAAAACTATCGGAAAACAGCAATATAGTTATCCGTAATGCGGATAAGGGAGGTGCCGTAGTTGTACAAGATTTTGAAATTTACAATAAGGAGGCATTAAGAATTCTTAACGATGAATTCTATTACGATAAAGTTTCAGCAGATTCTTATGAAAAGTTAAAAACTGAATTTGAGACATTTGTGAATAAAAATTATGAAGAAAATACTATCAGCAAGGAGGAAAAAAATTTTTTAATCACTAAGAACCCTGCAACTCCCTTTTTTTATCACCTACCCAAAATTCACAAGTGCATTGAAAATCCCCCGGGCCGCCCGATTATTTCGGGAATAAATTCTGTTTTATCAAATTTATCACATTTTATTGATTTACAATTACAACCCCTAGTAAAACTTTTACCAAGCTACCTCAGAGATTCTGACATGGTTTTAAGGGATTTAGTTGGTATGGAATGGAAGGAGAGCTATTTATTGGCTTCTTTAGATGTGACCGCCTTGTATTCAAATATCAAGCATGAATTAGGGATAGAGGCGGTCCAGTTTTATTTAAATAAGGAACCCACTTTTTCAAAAAATTTTAAAAATTTTTTAATTAATGGTTTGGAATTGATTTTAAAAAATAATATTTTTACTTATGGCTCCACCCACTATCACCAGCTGGTTGGCACGGCGATGGGGACAAGAGTAGCCCCATCGCTGGCCAATCTTTTTATGGGTGTTTTTGAAAAAAATTTTATATGCAATAAGAGCAATCCATTTTTTAATCAGATTATTTATTACAAACGTTTTATTGATGACCTCATTTTTATCTGGAATGGGACCTCAGAAAGTTTTAATTTGTTTGTAGAATGTATTAAAACAACAAACCCTTTGGGAGATAAGTTTTATCATTCCACATATAGTAAATTTGAAATAAGTGTTTTTAGATCTGCATCTATATAATAGACAATGATAAAATAGCAATCAAAATCTTTTTTGTAAAAAAAACAGATTCTAACAATTTCTATTGTTTAATTCGAACCATCAAAGAAATGGATTCGTACATCCCATATGGGACAGATATCGCCGACTTAAAAAGAAAAACTGTTCAGACAATAAGTCTAGTCGAACAACCAGAAGCAGTATGTCTGTAACAGAAAAATTCAGGATGTCAAGGAAATACCTTCAGATCTTTTAATGGAGCTGTGTAGGAGAAAGAAAGTAACTCCCATATCTTAGGAACAATCTTTTAAACACAGATACACTACGAGAGATAAAAATAAGAATTTTGATGTTAGTTTTGGTTACAGCACCAATTAGACAAAATATCCGTTGATTTAGAATCTAGTGTTGTAAAACTCTCACATGCGGCATATTTTATTAAGGGAACCGGGTCCCACTTTGAAAAGACGCCAATCCCGTAAAACCACAATTATAATTTATATGAAGAGTAATCGATCGCACTTTCACAAATAACATCCTTAGCGCCTTCAAGGTTAAAACAACAATGGACCCACACTTATAGAAAAAAAAGAAAAATGGTGAGTGTGCAAATAAATGTGGGTCGCATCCGTTTTCACCCCCCCTCCCCCCCCCGCCCCAGGTCACCTGTGCAATAAACCCTATTTGCTAGAGTGCTGCGAGAGACAGAATAGTCACTAACTATTACTGTTCATCTGTTCAAGCGTTCTATATAAAGACGTATTTTAATATTAGTAAGGTTTATCAAATGTACAAGTGACTATGTAATATACTTTATCTCTTGCACATGCGGTGTCCTGTACATTGGAAAAAAGACCTCCACAAGAATATCATAGGAAGGATTGGTCAACCATAGTATTGACGTTGGTCAGGAACATTAGATAGATTGCTTATGAGCCTTCTCGTCATATAATGGAGCACACAACACAAAGGAACCATTTTGTCATTTATACAGCCCATTCGCAACGATATCCCTGACAAGTGCCCCACATAGGGCTGATTCCGTTGAAGCTGAGTGACGTAGAGGGTATGTTGGATGTTTAGGATGAATACCTGAGAAACCCCAATGGTCTTATTGAGGCTGTCAAGATGTTCTGTGTTTTTTTTTAGAGAATATGAGCTATATTTATTATTGGATTCTATTTCACATTTTTTATTCATTAACATCCCTTTTTTTATTTATTAAAATATCCTGTTTTTAAATTCTGCATCCTACGTAAAAGATGTTTTTAATCGATATCAGAAATGTGTTTCATTAATCAGTGTTCGTTTGTTAGTAAAGAATTTTTGATATAGGGATAATTTCTAATTTTAATTTATATGCGAGTTTCTTTTTTAATAATCTATTTTGTGCAGATGAATTTAATTATTATTCAGATAGCGCATTAGCATTGTGTATTAGTGTGAAACAAAGTATGTTTTCTGTTTTATATTTTGCTTTCTTTCCATCTAGTGTGTTTTTGTTTTCGTGTTTTTATGATTGAAATGTAAAACACATGCCCGCGCTGTAGCCTCGTTGTGGGGTTCATATGTACTAAATACTGTTAGTGTGTATTTTGATGTTAGCATGTCTGAGGTGGAAGCGGATTCCGTATTCCGCGAAACGTGTTTCATATGCTAAAATTAAATCATTTAGTAAAAGCAATTTATTTGCTGGCGGCAATTTAATGCTCACTTGTTCCAAAAGCTGCTCTAGTGTTTAGATACCCGTTTCAACCATTACCTCTCTTGTTGTGAGTGATAGGCCGGTAACGGTCTCTTCAAGCGGAACAGTTGGACTATTCTCTTCTCCACTTCCCTTGGCTTCCTCGCGTGGACGCAAGGCAGGGGTAAACGGGCACCGGGCTCGTGGTAGCGGCTATGGTTCTTCTTTCTGTCTCACATAGCGAGAGAATAGCGACTGTACGAGCTTGTACCGTGTAGTGCGTACTCGCTAAACCAGGTGAGCACTTTTCGATTGTACAGTATTCCCTACCTTGTTGCCCTAACAAAGAACTCGCACCCTGCTGCTTCTGTTTTCATTTTTAGCCAGCAGGCGTGTCTACCTCGGAGGACTAGACCCTGCTAACAGATTTACGTCGCTCCATTTGATGTCACAAGAGGTTCATTGTGAGGTACCGATGTGGTCATCCATTGTGATGTCACAAGAGTTCTTCATTGTGAGGGTCATCGTAAATGAGGTCATCCATTATGATGTCACGCAAGAGGCGTTTCATTGTGAGGTGCACCGCTGAGGTGTCATCTCATTGTGATGTTCTGAAGAGGCCTCATTGTGATGGTCAACGGAGGAGAGTCATCCATTGTGATGTTACAAGAGACTTCATTGTGCAGGTCCACGGATGATGGTCATCTCCATGTGATGTCCAAGAGGAGTCAGTTGTAGAGGTCACAGAGAGGGTCATTCCATTGTGATTGTCCACAGAGATGCGGCCTTTTCATTATGAGGGTCATCATTGTGATGTCACATGACTCTGCAGAGCTTGCATAGGTGAGGGTCACCGATGTAGGTATCCATTTATGATGCTCACAAAAGGGCTTCTTTGTGAGGTCACGTGAGGTCATCCATTGTGATGTCACAGTGCTTCATTGTGACGGTCACCGGATTGAGGTCTATCATTGTGATGTCACATGAGGCGTTCATTGTGAGGCATCCATTGTGATGTCACAAGAGGCCTTCAGTGTGGAGCGGTCACCGATGAGGGTCTCATCACCATTCGTGATGTCACAAGAGGGCTTCATTGTGTGAGGTCACCGATGTGGTCATCCATTGTGATGTCACAAGAGGCTTCGTTGTGAGGGTCACCGATGAGGTATCCATTCGTGATGTCACAAGATGGCTTCGCAACTATGAGGTCAACCATTGTGATGTCACAACGAGGGTTCATTGCTGAGGTCACGATGAGGGTCATCCATTGTGATGTCACAAAGGCTTAATGTGAGGTCACCGATGAGGGCATCCATTGTGATGTCACAAGTGGGCTTCATTGTGAGGTTACCGATGAGGTCATTACCATTGTGATTGTCACCAAGAGGCTTCATTGTGAGGTCACCTAGGAGTACATCCATTGTGATGTCACAAGAGGCTTCATTGTGAGGTCACCGATGAGGTCATCCATTGTGATGTCACAAGAGGCTTCATTATGAGGTCATCCATTGTGATGTCACAAGAGGCTTCATTGTGAGGTCACCGATGAGGTCATCCATTGTGATGTCACAAGAGGCTTCATTGTAGAGGTCACCGATGGGTCATCCCCATTGTGATGTCACAAGAGGCTTCATTGTGAGGTCACGATTGAGGGTCACTCCATTGTGATGTCACAAGAGGTGCTTCATTGTGAGGGTCACCGATGAAGGTCAGTGTCCATTGTGATGTCACTAGTGGCTTCATTATGAGGTCATCGATTGTGATGCTCACAAAGAGGCTTCATTGTGAGGTCACGATGAGGTCTCCATTTGTGATTGTCAGACAGAGGGCTGCATTGTGACGGATACACGATGAGGTCATCCATTGTGATGTCACAAGAGGCTTCATTATAGAAGGTCTCATCCATGTGTTGGTCACAAGAGACCTTCATTGTGAGGTCACCGATGAGGTCACATTGTGGACTTGTCACAAGAGGGCTTCAGTGTCGAGGTCAACCGATGAGGATCTATCCATTGTGAGGTACAAGAGGCTTCATTGTGAGGGTTCAGCGTAGACGGTCTCAGATGCTCCATTGGATGTCACAAGATGGCTTCATTCGTGTGGAGTCACCAGTTGATGGTCTTCCATTGTGACTGTCACAAGAGGCTTCATTGTGAGGTCACCGATGAGGTCATATGGTGATGATACAAGAGGCCTTCATTATGAGGTCTGATCCTATTGTGATGTACGCAAAGAGGGCATTCATTTTGGAGGGGTCACCGATGAGGTCATCATTGTGACGCGTCTCAAGAGGTTCATTGTGAGGTCACCGATGAGGTCATCCATTGTGATGTCACAAGAGGCTTCATTGTGAGGTCACGATGAGGTTCATCCATTTGTGATGGTCACAGAGCACTTCATTGTGAAGTGTCACGATGAGGTCCATCCTTTGTGATGTCAACAAGAGGTTTATTATGAGGTCATCCCATTGTGATGTCACAAGAGCTTCATTGTGAGGTCACGAATGAGGTCATTCATGTGATGTCACAAGGAGGCATTCACTTGTGAGGTCTCAGCGAATGAGAGGTATCCATTGTGATGGTTCACAAGAGGCTTAATTGGAGGTCACCGATGTGGTCATCCATTTTATGATGTCCTCACAACGGAGCCGTTATTGTGAGGTGTCACCGATGATCGGTCATCCATGGTGAATGTCGACACAAGATGGGCTTCTATTGTGAGGTCACCTATGTGAGGTCATCCATTGTGATGTCAAAAGAGGCTTTCATTGTGAGGGCTCAGTCAATTGTGATGTCACAACGAGGCTCTTTATTGTTGAGGTCACCGATCGAGGTCATCCATTGTGGATTGTACAAGAGGCTTGCATTGTGAGGGTCACGATAGGTCATCCATTGTTGATGTCACAAGAGGCTCGCTTCATGTGAGGTCACCGTGAAGGATCATCCATTGTGATGTCACAAGAGGCTTCATTATGAGGTCATCCATTGTGATGTCACAAGAGACTTCATTTGTCTGAGGTCACGCATAGAGGGTCATTCGCATTTTGCTGTCACTCAGAGGCTCTTCATTGTGAGGTCCAACCGTATGAGAGATCATCCATTTGTGAGTCTGTCAGCTGGCTTTCACATTGTGAAGAGTCACGATGAGGTCATTCCATTGTGATGTCAACGAGGCTTCATTGTGAGGTCACCGATGGGTCATCCATTGTGATATTGTCACAAGAGGTGCAGAGGCTTCAGATGGTAGAGGTCTTATGTATAGGTGGTCATCCGTTGTGATGAGCAGTCATGAGGTCCTGTCGCCCTGACTTGTAGGGTCACTCGATGAGGTCATCGCCATTATGTGATGTATCAGAGAGCTTCATTGTGTGATGTCATCCATTGTGATGTCACAAGATGGCTTCATTGTGAGGCACCGGATGAGGTCATCCATTGTGATGTCACAAGAGGCTTCATTGTGACGAGTACAGTATAGATGGCTCATCCGATGTTAGATGTCAAAGAGGCTTCATTGTGAGGTCGACCGATGAGGTCAATCCATTGTGATGTCACAAGAGGCTTCAGTTGTGAGGGTCACGATGCTAGGTCATCCATTGAGATGTCACGAAGAGAGGCTTCATTGTGAGGTCCATCCAATGTGTGATGTCACAATGAGGCTCGTCATATGTGGGAGGGTGTCACCGATTGAGGTCAGTTCCATTGTGATGTCACCAAGAGGTTTCATGTGTGAGAGTCACACGGGAATGACGGTCATCCTATTGTCGCGCATGATCACAAGAGGCTTCATTGTGAGGGTCACCGATGAGTTCATCCTTGTGATGTCACAAGAGGCTTCACATTTTGTATGATAGGTCATCCGCTTGTGATGTCACCAAGAAGGCTTCATTGTGAGACGTCTGACCGTCGTTGAGGTCATCATTGTGATGTCACAAGAGGCATATTCATTTGTGAGGTCACCCGATGAGGTCATGCAATGGTGATGTCATACAAGAGGCTTCATATTGTAAGGTCATCCATTGTGTGATGGTCACAAGATGGCTTCAAGTGTCGATGGTCAACTGATGAGGTCATCATTGTGGGATCGTCCAAGAGGCTTTCATGATGTGAGGTGTCACGGATGTGGGTCAATCCCTTTGTGCTATGTTCACTATGAGGGCTACATTGTGAGGTCACCTGAGGAGGTCATCCATTGTGATGTACAAGAGGTTCGATTGGTGAGAGTTACCGATGAGGTCATCCATTGTTATGGTCACAGAAGAAGGCTTCATTGTGAGTCACCGATGAGGTCATCCATGTGATGTCAGAAGGATGGCTTCATTAATTGAGGTCTATCGCAGTTGTGATGTCTCAAGAGGCTTCATCGCGGTGAGCAGCGTGCACCGATGAGGTATCGCATTGTGTATGTCACAAGAGCTGTAGATTGTGAGTGTCACCGATGGAGTAATCCATTGTGATTGTCACACGAGGCTTCATGTGAGGTCACCTAGATGAGGTCCATCCATTGTGATGTCAAATGCTTCATTGGTGAGGTCACCGATGGATCGGTCATTCCAGTGTGATGTCCACAAGAGGACTGTTCATTATGAGAGGTTTGTGCATCCATATTTGATGATCACAAGAGGCTTCATTGTGAGGTCACCGATGAGGTCAGCCATTGTGATGTCACAAGAGGCTTCATTGTTAGGTCACCGATGAGGTCATCCATTGTGTTGTCACCAAGAGGCCTTCATTGTGTGAGGTGCCTCCACGATGAGGTCATCCATTATGATGTTACAGAGGCGTTCACTGTGAGGTCATCCATTGTGGATTGGTTCCCCCACAAGAGGGCTTCATTGTGTGTGGTCACCTGATGAGGTCAATCCATTGTGATGTCACAAAGAAGGCTTCGCCATTGTGAGGTATCCATTGTCGATGTTTCACAAGTGGCTTCACTTGAGAGGTTCACGTGAGGTCAGATCATTGTGATGTCACAAGAGGTCATTGTGAGGGTCACGATGAGGTGCATCATTGTGAAGTCACAAAGAGGCTTCATTGTGAGGTACGATGAGGTTCATCCATGTTGTGATGTCACAAGAGGCTTCATTATGAGGTCATCCATTGTGGATGTACAAGAGCTGCTTCGATTGTGAGTGTCACCGATGAGGTAATCCATGTGATGTCACAAGAGGCTTCATTGTGAGGTCACCGAATGAGGTATCCATTGGATGTCACAAGAGGCTTCATTATGAGGTCATCCATTGGTGATGTAAAAGAGGGCTTCATGTATGAGGTCACCGATGAGGTCTCCATTGTGATCGGTCACATGAGGCTTCATGTGTGAGGTCCAACGTTGTGAGGTCATATTGTGATGTCTCACCAAGAGGGTCTTCATTGTGAGGTCACGATGAGGTATCCATTGTGATGTCTCAAGAGGGCTGTCATTGTGAGGTCACCGATGAGGGTCACTCCATTGTGTAGATGTCACAAGAGGGCTTCATTTTGAGGTCACCGATGTGGTCATCCATTGCTGATGTCTCTGAGAGGCTTCATTATGAGGTCACTGTCCATTGTGAATGTCAGACAAGAGGGATTCATTGTGGGAGGTCACCGATGAGGTCATCCATTGCTGATGCTACACAAGAGGCTTCAGTGTGAAGGGTCACCGATGAGGTACATCCATTGTGATGTCACAAGGAGGCTTAATTGTGAGGTCGACGCGATGAGTGTATCCATTCGTGATGTCACAGAGGCATATTGTGAGCGTACACGCATGAGGTTCATCCATTGGTGATGTACAAGAGGAACTTTCATTTATGAGGTACATCCATTGTGATGTCACAAGAGGCTTCATTGTGAGGTCACCGATGGGGTCGATCCATTGTGATGTCACAAGGGCTTCATTGTGAGGTGAGCCGATGAGGTCACTCCATTGTGATGTCACCAAGAGGCTTAATTGTGGGAGGTCAGCCGATGAGTCATCCATTATGATGTCTCGAAGTGGCTTCATTGTGAGGTCACCGATAATGTGGTCATCATTGTGATGTCCACGCCAAGTAGGCTTCCTTTGTGTAGGTCACGATGAGTGTCATCCAGTGTGATGTCACAAGAGGCTTCATTATGAGGTCATCCATTGTGATGTCACAAGAGGCTTCATTGTGAGGTCAACGATGAGGTCATCCATTGTGATGTCCAAGAGGCTTCATTGTGAGGTCACGAGTGGAGGGGTCATCCATTGTGATGTCCACAGGGGATTTCATTGTGTGGTCATCCGATTGAGGTCATGTCCATTGTGCATGTCAATGGGGCTTCATTATGAGGTCATCCATTGTCGATGAGTCTCTCAAGAGGCTTATGTGACGGTCCATCGATGGTGGTCATCCATTGTGGTTGTCACAACGACAGCTTCATTGTGAGGTCACCGATGGATGGTCATCATTGTGATGTCACAAGAGGGCTTCATTATGAGGTCATACATTGTAGATGTCAAAAGAGGTTCGATTGTGGAGGTTCATCGTGGAGGTCATCCATTTGTATGTCACAAGAGCTTCATTGTGAGTACACCGATGAGGTACATCCATTGTGATGTCACAAGGGAGGGTTCATTAGTGAGGTCACAGAATGTGGTCATCCATTGTGATGTCACAAGGAGGCTGTCATAGTGAGGTCACCGATGAGGTCATCAGTAGTGATGTCAGTAGAGGAGATTCTAGTTGTGAGGTCACGATGAGGTCATCCATTGTTGAAGCGTCAAAAGAGCATCACGCTAGAGGTGATCATCCGATTGTGATGTCAAAAAGAGGCTTCATTGTGAGGTCGCACCGATGAGGTCATTCCATTGTGATGTCACAAGAGCTTCATTATGAGGTCATTCATTAGTGATGTCACAAGAGGCTTCATTGTGAGGTGTCACCGATGCGGTAATCCATTGTGTGTGTCACAAGAGGCTTCATTGTGAGGGTCACCGATGAGGTTCATCCATTGTGATGTCACAAGAGGCTTCATTGTGAGGTCACCGATGGAGGTCATCCATTGTGATGTCACCAAGAGGTTCATTGTGAGGTCACCGATGAGGGTCATCTCCATTGTGATGTCACAAGAGGCTTCATTATGAAGGTCATCCATTGTGATGTCACAAGAGGCTCATTGTGAGGTCACCCACGATGCGCCGTCATCCATTGTGATGTCACAAGAGGCTTCATTGTGTGTTCACGATGAGGTCATCCACTTGTGATGTGTCAGAACAAGAGGCTTATTGTTGAGATGTCACCGATGAGGTCAGATCATTAATGATGTCCACAAGAGGCTTCATTTGAGGTCACGATGAGGTATCTCCATTGTGATGTGTCTATCAAGAGGCACGTCATTGTGAGGTCACAGATGAGGTTCATACCATTGTGATGTCACAAAGAGGATTTCATTGGTGAGGTCACCATTGTGTGATGTCCAAGAGGGCTTCATTGTGAGGTCCACCGATGAGGTCATCGCATTGTGATATGCGTCCACAAGAGGCTTCATTGTGAGGTCCACCGCGATGAGGTCATCCCATTTGTGGATGTCACAAGAGGCTTCATTGTGAGGTCACCGATGAGGTGCATCAATGTTGCTGATGTCACAAGAGGTTCATTATGAGGTCATCCGATTGTGATGTTGACAAGACGGCTTCGATAGTGATGAGTCCACCGTTGAGGTCATCCCTTGTGAGTCACAATCGATCGGCTTCATTGCTGAGGTCGACCGATGAGGTCAATCGTTGTGATGCTGACAAGGGCTTGCATTATTGAGGTCATCATTGTGATTGGCAATGAATCGGCTTCATTGTGTGGGTCCATCGATGAGGTGCATCCATTGTGATGTCACAAGAGGCCTGACGTGTGTGGAGCGTGTCACCGATGCTCTGTCAATCCATTGTGATGTCACAAGTGGCGCTCTCAATTTGTGAGGTGCACCGCGATGGAGGGTCCATCCTTTGTGATGTCACAAGAGGCTTTGTCATAGTGAGGTCAGCCGTTGAGGTCCATCCATGTCGATGTCACAAGGCAGGCTTTACATTGGTGAGGGTGCACGATGAGGTCAGTCCATTGTGATGCAGAAGAGGCTTCATGTGAGAGTCACCGATGGGGTTCATCCATTGTTGATGTCAAAAGAAGGCTTAATTATGAGGTCATCCAATTGTGATGTCACAAGAGGCTTATTGTGAGTTCACGATGAGTCATCCATTGTTGATGTCACAAGAGGTTCATTGTGTAGGTAACCGTGAGGTATCCATTGTTGATGTTCATGAGGCTTCATTTGTGAGGTCAACGATGAGGTCAATCCATTGTGTTGTCACAAGAGAACTTCTTGTGAGGTTCACCGATGAGGTCATCCATTGTGTTGTCACAAGAGGTTCTATTGTGGGGTCATCCATTGTGATGTCACAAGAGGCTTCATTGTGAGGTCACCGATGAGGTCATCCATTGTGATGTCACAAGAGGCTTCATTGTGAGGTCACCGATGAGGTCATCCATTGTGATGTCACAAGAGGCTTCATTGTGAGGTCACCGATGAGGTCATCCATTGTGATGTCACAAGAGGCTTCATTGTGAGGTCACCGATGAGGTCATCCATTGTGATGTCACAAGAGGCTTCATTGTGTATGCCATTGTGATGTCAAGAGTCATTGGGTCACTGGCACATGTATGTAAGAGTCATTGTGAGGTCATGGGCATCCATTGTGATGTAAAAAATCTGGAGTACTGGTATCCATTTGAGTCAAGGTCTTTGAGTACTGTCTCCATGTGATGTCAAGGCTCATTGGTCATCATTGTGATGTCCAAGGTTCATTGTAGTAGTGGGATCATTGTATGCAAGGGCTATTGGTACCTGAGGTTCCATTTATGTCAAAGAGCTCATTGTGAGTCACTGGTATCATTTGATTCAAGAGGCTTGAGTATGAGGTCATCCATTGTATGTCACAAGGGTATTGTGGGTCACTTTTTTTTTTTTTTTTTTTTTTTATCCATTGTGTCACAAAGGCCATTGTGGGTCACTGAGCTTGTGTGCAAGAGGTCATTGTGAGGTCACTGAGCATATTGTGATGTCACAGAGGTCATTGTGCCGGCCTTGTGCAATATTGTAGCCTGAGGTCATCCATTTGATGTCAAAGAGGCTCATGGTCCTAATATGTATGAAAAGAGGCTTAGGTCACGTGAGTCACCTTATGCAAACTATTTGAGCCCGTCACTTGGATTACAAGGCCTAGGCCTAGGTTCATTGGAGTCAAGAGCTTTGGGTCTAGGCTCCATTGTGGTCCCAGAGCTACTTGGAGGTCAGGGGAGGTTTGATGATAATTTTGTTAGGCCCAGGTTTGTGAGTCAGAGGCTCATTGTAGTATGAGGCCTTGTGATGTCACAAGAGGCATGGGCGGGGTCATCCTTATGTAAGGCCATTGTGGGTCGTGGGTCATCTTTTG